>QNUK01000292.1:667500-863717 GCA_013621035.1 Clarias magur | reverse complement strand
ACTGAAGCAGGCCTACAGATCGGTAGATAGCACTCAAGAGAGAGCACGCAACTGACAAGACACTAGAAGATTCACCACACGCGGAGTATACCTCCATACACAAGAAGATTTATATATCTGTTCACAAAGAAGACCTTTGAAAAGGTAAGACACTAAAACTGACTGAAGACCTAAATTGGGATTTTAAAGTTTATCCTTTAATCATTTAGGAAAATTAATAATGTAAAACACTGATTAATTTATCAGGAACAAACATTTGTGCATATAATTGTAGAAATAATGTATTCTCAATACTTTAAATTGACCTACCTAATGTAATTTTTAAGATTAAACATTATTATTGATATTTCGTAGATTTTAGGGATTTTCATGTTAAATCTTTGCTAAAAAGCTATAATCTATTTGGTATTAATGTAATGCTTTCTGTGTTTTGAATGCAATGGTGATGCAAGGTTTCTAACTTTAATTATGAAATGAGAAAGGTCAGGCAGCGAGCACATGGCACAGGCCATATGGCAATATGGCTGCCTGGCAGCTGCAGCCAGTAGTTGAAAGTCCACCAACTATAAAATGTGAATAAGCCAAAATAGATTGATTGAACTGCAGTCTCAAGTAATAACTCAACAGAAGTGGTAATTGACATAATTCATAATTTTTATATCCATATAAAGAACTTTGAACATTTCTCCCCTGTTCACAGGTGTTACATGCCATTTAGTGTCACGTTTCAGCAGCTGCCTTACATCTCATTAGCCTCTTTCCTTTCACCCTTTTAGAATCAGAAGGAAATATTTTAAGATTAAAACAGCAGTCGTTCTTAAATTTAAAAAAAGATCTATATCAAAAAGAAAAATCATAATTTTCATAGAGATTCATAAGATTTTGCAAAAAAAACATTAGTGGCTTTGCCTTTTTTGTTAATTAAAATATTATAAATGTGTTATTGCTATGGATATGATATCAAATATAGCATTTTATATTATCATCAGATAAGAGTAATTAAAATAAGGTAAATGTTTATTTCAAATTTAAAAATACAGTAAAACAATACCTGAATTACATAAATAATTGGTATATTTTTATATTATTTTTATTATTTCTTCCATGTATTAACATAGATGCCTGAGAAAGCTGCACAACCCATGATGGAAGAGGAAGTGGAGACTTTTGCCTTTCAGGCAGAAATTGCTCAGCTGATGTCTTTGATCATCAACACTTTCTATTCTAACAAGGAAATATTCCTCAGGGAACTTATCTCTAACTCTTCTGATGTAAGTAAACACTCATATTAAATTTAAGGAAGATAAAAGAGTTAGTAAATGAAACACATGGTTGTCTGAATTGATAATTTTTGTTTATGTCATATTTGCAGGCTTTGGACAAGATCAGATATGAGAGTTTAACAGATCCAAGCAAACTTGATTCCTGCAAGGATCTAAAGATTGACATCATTCCCGACCAGAAGGACCGTTCCCTGACCATCATCGACACTGGCATTGGCATGACTAAAGCTGATCTCATCAATAACTTGGGAACCATCGCCAAATCTGGAACCAAGGCATTCATGGAGGCTCTGCAGGCTGGAGCTGACATCTCTATGATTGGTCAGTTTGGCGTGGGTTTCTATTCTGCCTACCTGGTAGCTGAGAAAGTCACTGTTATCACCAAACACAATGATGATGAGCAGTATGTATGGGAGTCAGCAGCAGGGGGATCCTTTACAGTGAGGCCTGATAATGGTAAGATTGCTTTAAAAATCTATCTATCTATCTATCTATCTATCTATCTATCTATCTATCTATCTATCTATCTATCTATCTATCTATCTATCTATCTATCTATCTATCTATCTATCTATCTATCTATCTATCTATCTATCTATCTATCTATCTATCCATCTATCTATCTATCTATCTATCTATCTATCTATCTATCTATCTATCTATCTATCTATCTATCTATCTATCTATCTATCTATCTATCTATCTATCATGAGCTATTATTTTATATATGACTTTTTTCTTATTTACAGGTCCACCACTGGGTCGTGGCACAAAAGTGATTCTTCATCTGAAAGAGGACCAGTCAGAATATATAGAGGAGAAACGCATCAAGGAGGTTGTGAAGAAGCATTCTCAATTCATCGGCTACCCGATCACTCTGTTTGTAAGTCTTTTTACATAATATAATGCTGTTGTAGAAAACTTGTTACTTCTTTCCCACTCTTTCATTCAACAGGGATTTAATACTGACTGTTCTAATCATCTTTCCATAGATTGAGAAACAGAGAGAAAAGGAAGTTGATCTGGAAGAAGGAGAGCAGGAGGAGGAAGTTCCAACTGGTGATGACAAGGATAAACCAAATATTGAGGATGTAGGAGCTGATGAGGATGAGGACAGCAAAGATGGCAAAAACAAAAGGAAGAAAAAGATTAAGGAAAAGTACACTGATGCTCAGGAGCTAAACAAGACTAAACCTATCTGGACCCGTAATCCTGATGACATCACCAATGAAGAATATGGAGAGTTTTACAAGAGCCTTACTAATGACTGGGAAGATCACCTTGCAGTCAAGGTTAGTTAATATTAATAAATAAAAACAGAATAAATATGTTTATATGCTCAATATGTTTGACCAATTTTTTATATATATTTATAGCACTTCTCAGTAGAGGGCCAGCTGGAGTTCCGTGCTTTGCTGTTTGTTCCAAGAAGAGCAGCTTTTGACCTCTTTGAGAATAAGAAAAAAAGAAACAACATCAAGCTCTATGTGCGCAGAGTATTCATTATGGATAACTGCGAAGAGCTAATACCCGAGTATCTCAGTAAGTGTGCCAAAATATCACTTGATTTTTGTCACAATTAAATCTTAAAAGAGAAATTCATTAAGATGGTAGAATGGCCCATTTAATAACATACTTTATATTTAATTTTATTTTGAGAAGGGCGTGGATATCTAATGAATTGTACAAGCATACTATTAAATGTTTTTAAGGCACCTTATAACAGTATGAATTATAGATTCACTTTACATTGCTTTGCATTTTTAACTTGTATCTTTAAACGTGTTCTGTTTAGACTTCACCAAGGGTGTGGTAGACTCTGAGGATCTGCCCCTAAACATTTCCAGAGAGATGCTGCAACAGAGCAAGATTCTTAAAGTCATCCGAAAGAACTTGGTCAAGAAGTGCCTTGAGCTCTTTACTGAAATCTCTGAGGACAAAGACAACTACAAGAAATTCTATGAGCAGTTTTCCAAAAATATCAAGGTAGATTTACTTTACTTCTAAGTTCATGTATTTTTATTACCATATATATTACATTTACAAAATTTAAACTTTTCTGTTCTGTTCACATTTTTAGCTTGGTATCCATGAAGACTCTCAGAACCGCAAGAAGCTCTCAGAGCTTTTGCGCTACTATACTTCTAACTCTGCAGATGAGATGGTGTCTCTCAAGGACTATGCCTCTCGCATGAAGGAGAATCAGAAGCACATCTATTACATCACTGGTTAGTACCAGACTTTGATTCAGGTACATAACACATTAACACTGTGTCTTAAATATAACTTAATTAAAGCATTTTTCCCCACTTCCCAAAGGTGAGACAAAGGAACAAGTGGCCAACTCGGCCTTTGTCGAACGGTTGCGCAAAGCTGGCCTGGAGGTGATCTACATGATTGAGCCCATTGATGAGTACTGTGTTCAGCAGTTAAAAGAATATGATGGCAAAACCTTGGTGTCAGTGACCAAGGAGGGTCTGGAGCTGCCTGAGGATGAAGAAGAAAAGAAAAAGCAGGACGAGCTTAAATCCAAGTTTGAGAACCTGTGCAAGATCATGAAGGATATTTTAGATAAAAAGATTGAAAAGGTAAAAACAGAACACTGTGATTATAAAGGATATTCAAATATAGTGCTCATTATTCAACATTTTTAATCATGCATCCTTTTCCCTCCTAACAAGGTTGTTGTGTCCAATCGCCTGGTTGCTTCCCCCTGCTGCATTGTGACCAGTACATACGGCTGGACAGCTAACATGGAGAGGATCATGAAGTCTCAGGCCTTGAGGGACAATTCTACTATGGGCTACATGACGGCCAAGAAGCACCTGGAGATCAACCCCTTGCACCCGATTATCGAGACTCTTAGAGAGAAGGCAGAGGCTGACAAGAATGACAAAGCTGTGAAAGACCTTGTGGTACTGCTGTTTGAGACTGCTTTACTGTCTTCTGGATTCACCCTAGAGGACCCACAGACACATGCTAACCGTATCTACAGGATGATCAAACTTGGTCTTGGTGAGTTATTATACTTGATTGATGCTTAGAAATGTAAAATAATAGGTAGATTTTCTAATAGGCATCTTTCGCCCTCTATGGCAGGCATTGATGACGATGATTCGGCTGTGGAGGATATTGTTCAGCCTAGCGAGGAGGACATGCCAGTTCTGGAGGGTGATGATGACACGTCGCGGATGGAGGAAGTTGACTAATGGTTCAAGCTACATCTACTGTAGGAAAATTAAATAACTGGAAATACATTCTTATGTCAGTTTTTGTGCTCTATAGTTGACAAGAGCAGAAATAAGCCACATTAGAGGATTAGACCCTGGATTTGAAACTTCATGGCACTGTAAAAGAGCAGCCGGGTGTCATTGAAACTCTTCTTGTCAAACATCCCATGCGCTTAGAAACTACAAAACCACATGGGCTAATGCAGGGAATGAAAATGTCCTGAGTGACAGAGGAGCTGGAACGGCTCCATCGCAGAGTGAAGAAACCGCAGGCTTGCTTCATGATCAAACGAGCTGATTTTACCGCCGATGTAGGTTGCTTGCTTTTGTGGTTCGGGAAGGAATCGGCGTAGACAGGGCTCTTTTGGAAGGGACCGATCTCCCTAATCATATGTGAACGTAATGTGTGTGAGACAGGATTGAGCCTCAACTGGACCATCTCCCCCTACTGGCTAGTAAAATGATGTCAGGGTTGTAAATTCATGGCTGTGCAAAAACAGCCAACATTCTTCTTGTGTGTGTGTGTGTGTGTGTGCGTGTGTGTGTGGTGTCACATTGGATCAGATAATGGAAGGAAATAAAAAATTTTTTTTTTTGATTGGGCAGCAACTTTAAGGAGTAATGATTTAATGATTTATGGTACATAATTGGAATTTAAAGAACAAAATCTACCCCAAACTACTTTAATATATAAAAACAGATTAATCTTCGGTGTACAATATTTATTTTTTTATATTTTAACCTTCGTCATGAATACCTTTTTGTTTTGTTAACAGTTTCCTACATAACCCTCAGTGCTGTACAATTACTTGCTGCCAGGAGGAATTAATCCGTGCTTCACTTCTGCATGAACAGAGCAATGCAGCAGCACTTTAGACTGTCTGTCTCTCACCTCCTTATCTGTAAAATTGATCTCGGAGAGAAGCATCAATTAGGAATAGGAATCACCAGGGATTCGGATTGTATTGTGATTCTGTATTCATCATGATTTTTATCAATATCACAATTTGATATTAATTACTTGCATTTTTTTTTTTTTTACATTTTGTTACAAATTTAGTAAATAATTGGTTCATACCGAACAGGTTGCTGTGCTGCCAAGCTGTGTGAACAGTTTAGAGCGCAAGACCTGTAGGAATATAGAGGAACTTCAAAATGCTCGCACCTCAAATGCAAACAAATATTTAATTAAAATAAATAATTTTAAAAAAGGATTAAAAAGTTGAGACATGAATTGCCACATAAAAGAATGAAAGTATGTAACAGGAATTATTAATTTATCTTCACCATCAGTGTATTTGTGCTTGTCATAAATTATCCTCAGTGTAAACATATTTTTGTCGCAGGGCGAAGTTGAATGTTACACCTATAATTGTTGTTTATAATAATCTTTTAAAGGTGTAACAGGTACACCTGACCAATACATACAGTACATACTAAGGATAAAAAATTTGCACATTTAAAGGACCACCATAGTGACATGAAGAAAAAAAAACCCTAGAGATTAGTGCGAGGACTGTGCTTGAATAGGGGAGCAGAACATAAACAAGAACATATGGGCTCCGTGAAGAAAAAAAAAAAAAAAAAGAAGCTCTTAAATATAATCAACTCATCTGAAGCCCCGATATGATGAGATTATAATTTAGTTGATTTGCCTCGGCTGAGGAATGTGTTTTAAAGCCAACCGGGCTAAATGCGGGTTAATATGAGGCAATCAGACACCACTCATGCTGGATCTCTGAATAATCTCGGCTGCGTCGTTTCCTGTGTGGCTCACCGGGTTTCATGCTGCCTTGGGGTTATTATGAGGTTCAAAATAGAGCTTAGTCTTCTCGGAGTTCAGAACGACTTTCCTTTGAAATGTGAGAAGCAGTTATAGGTTAATATGTGATTAGGTATATTCTGAAACAGGACAAGATTTCATATTCATTATCTTAATTTAAAGTGATATAATGGAGAGGATGATAAACCTGTATCCACACAGACTTGTTAATAAAATGTGAGAATGTACAGTAACACTGAGCCCATCTGTCTGTCTAATCAACTTGTGATGCTACGTACTGTACCAAAGGCCACAACATCTCCTTAACATTACAGTACGTACTGTATCTGTCATTCCTTTTCACCTTGTTGAAGTTTTTCTCATGCTTCTCCAGCAGTTCAGGTTTAGTTACATTCCTCGAGTGGTTCACAATGTGTCCTGTCTTCTCAGATGAAATATAACATCATGCATTAAGACGTCATTTGCATAATGATGCTGGTATGCACCCAACCTTCAGCACTATAGTATTCCCAGCCATGTTAACTGAGTTTCTGTGGCCTCCTGAGCACTAAGACATCCTTCCACTGCAAGCGAGGCCCTGGTGATCGTATCAGGCTGTGGACAGCTGACGCTGCAGCCCAGCAGTTATGTGGCCAGATTGACTTTCTTTGTCATTGGAGCTGTTATTGCTTAATTGAGGGCTCTTGGACAGCCCATCCATCACAGTTGTTAATCACATCAAGGGCTCACACCTCCCTGAGAAACCTGCTACCCTCAGCCTTTTCCATGGCAATATCCTGATAATAAAACTAATATTGTAATTTAGTCTAATTTCTCATAGATCCACCCAGCACTTCAGACGAGTTCTCAGGCGGATGCGGCAGGTTGCTATCGCAGACAGCACTGTTAATGGGGACTGGAGCGCCATCATACAGCATGAAGCCCAGTTGTCTTCACACCCCTCGTTCTTCTGACGGGCTTAATTTGAGCAGTCTGTGGACTGAATCTCATACTGCAAGAAAGAAAATGCAGCAGGTGAAAGTCAAAGCTGCCAGATGAACCCTCTGGTGAGATACGAATACTGATTTAAGGCAGATTTCATCTTGGTTACCTTTGAGGACACTTCTACTTGACTTAATTTTTTTTTAAATATATGGATAGCACTAGGACTCGAAAGAGGAACAAACATTACCATTATAAACATTATATATATTCTTTTCATGAATTATCACCAAATGTATATACTGCAACCCCCCTCCCTCCCCCGCCCCCAAATAAAAGAAATGTTGGCTGGTATTAAGCATTAAAAGCACTTTAAATTACACTAACTGTAAACCATCAAACATAGTATTGAAACTAACTTCATAGACAAAATGTTATTTGGAAAAAAAAAATTAATGACCGTGTTGAAGTTGCATGGTATTAAAAAAAACAACAACAACAAAAACAATAACAGTAGAATTCAATTAAATTTAATTAAAAAAAATTATTTGTATAGCATGACCTTGTTCAAGGTAGTTTTACAAAAATAAAGAATATGTATAAAATGTAAAAAAAAAATAAAATAAAAAAAGTTACGAAAAAAAAAGATACCTTTTGTCCCTGATGAGCAAGCCAGAGGCGATAGTGACAAGGACGAGCTCCCTGAGCTGGCAAGAGGAAGAAACCTTGAAACGATCCAGACTCAAAAAGGGAACCTATCAACATTTGGGTAATAGATCAGATCAGATAGTTTGACCATAAATCAATCCCTACTATATCTGCGTGCTATAAGGGTCAATTATATGGCAGAAATATATCATATCTATGTTTAATAGTGAAAGTAAGAGTATTTCCACACACACAATTTGATAAGAGCTGACAGCACAAGAACAACTGTGTGGCCATGGGAAAACCACTTGTTAGTGAGACAGAGTTCAGTTTTCTAGGGAGCATAAAGATGTGACTTTGGAGCAATGGAAGAAGGTCAGGTGGGTAAGAAGGTAAGCGCATGAAGCGATGCACCAATCATGCATCATGCTCACTGTACAAGTCTGTGGAGGCAGTGTTATGATCGGGGCTCGCTTCAGTTGATCAGGTCTAGGCTTAGCAAAGTTATGTGGCAATAAAACGAAATCAGCTGACGACCTGAATGTACTGAATGACCAGGGTATCACATCTATGTAGTTTTTCTTCCCTCATTGCATGGGCATATTCCAGGACTCAAATTGTGAAAGAGTATTTCTGGGAGCATGAGGAATCATTTTCACACATAAATTGGCCACCACACTGCATGCTGTAATCAAAGCTAAATACAGTCGAGCACATTAATAGTGTGTGACTTCTTTTGGCAGGAAGACTATTTTTAAAATGTATTCATAAATATTTGTATCTGTATATATGAACAGTTTGACAGCAAAATATGATAAACATCATTTTTTGACTAATTTTGGAAAATTCTGACACACAAGGTTGTTGGAAACTTAAATCCACTATCTATACTAACCTTATATGGCCATGACATGTGGCTGCTTTTTTCTGACGCATGATGAAACGACGTGCTGTGCAGTTGCTGTGAGTGAATTAAATGCACTCAGTGGATTTCTGGAAAATGTTAAAGCCAAGAAAAAGAAAATTTACCCCCTTATTCTGTGATTGCAGTCACCCCAGCAGTAATGAATTAAAAGGTTGTGTCACTTCTTTTTCACATTCAGTAAAAAAAAAAAAAACATTAGGGGATTTAGATGTTCGAACACCATATTATATATTTAACAAACGATGTGGGACACTATAGTGTAAGAACTGTGGTAAAGCAAGATCAAAGGGTTTTTAATTAAATCTCAACCAACATATTCACTCACTCACTCATCATCTGTACCGCTTTATCCTGTGTTCAGGGTCACGGGGGCCTGGAGCCAACCCCAGGAGGCTTAGGGAACAAGGCAGGGTACACCCTGGACAGGGTGCCTTTCCAACACAGGGTGCCTATACACTCACACACTACAGTGAATTTGGGAATGCCTGTGGGAGGAAACCGGAGTACCCCGAGGAAACTCTCCCCGTGCTTGGTGGGTTTCCCCCGGGTACTCTGGTTTCCTCCCATAGTCCAAAGACATGTGGATTAGGCTAATTGTCATTCCCAAATGACCTGTAGTGTGTTCCCTGCGTTGGATTTATTGACAACACTTCCACATTCATGCAATTATGTAACAAGCCAATCATGTGGCAGCATTGCAATGAAGAAAATCATGCAAATGCAGTTCATAACCTTCACGCCACACATTAGAATGGGGAAAAATGTGAACTCTATGACTTTGACCTTGGCATGGTGTGAGTATTTCAGTACCTGCAGATATTCCGGGATTTTCACTCTCTAGAGTTTACATACAAAGAAAAACATCCAGTGAGCAGAAGGTTACAGTAAGAACGTTGAGCTGGCAAGATACAGTAACTCAGATGTCCAGCTTTAAAACTGTGGTGAGCAGAAAAGCATATAAGCATATCAGAATGCACCACATGGACACAGGTTCATCAAAACTGCACAGATGAATATCGGAAAATAACTTTGGTTGTCCTTGTAGTTTACAGATCCTGTACTCAAGCCAAAGTAGAAGTTCTCCTTTCACTTGAGTAAAAGTACGGAAGTATTGTAGTCATCTTCAAGTTTTTATTAACACACAGTAGCCTTTTTTTAAATTTCAAAGTCTCCCTCTCTCAATTGTGAACATGCTGTTTGCAGCACTGTCTGGAATCAGCCTCGCTTCAAACACCTGTTGTGTTCTTAGGCGTGTCTCGAAGGAAAGACATAGTCCACAATTACACATACTGTAATTCCTGGTGGCCGAATTTCGGCTTTAAAAATGACACACCACTGTGGTTATGTTCCGCAACTCCATGCAGAGAAGTAGTTAAGTAAAAGTACAAACATTCACTGTACTTTTGAGTGGAGTAAATGTAAAAAGTAATAAAACTACTGCACTGTAAACCCTAATGCTCAAAGTAATTAAACATATTGAGTACTGTTAACTTAAATAATTGCAATTAGTTCAAATTAATAGACCTTGATGAGTATTTAGACCTTGTTGGTATTTATGAGTAGAAATGAGACTTTTCAAGTTAGCTGAACAAGTTTGATATTTTAAGTAACTGTAAGTACTTAAGTTACAGTAACTGTCGCCTTCAAGTTCCACTTACTTAAAATCTTTCAGCCTAGCGATTTCATGTCTGATGTCATCAGCACAATAGGGCGCTGGTGTCTCAGTGGTAGGTGATTCACTTCCAATGTGAAACGCCAGGGTTCGATTCAAAACAACTGGATAAAGTGCCTGTCCCAATGTCATGCACACTCACTTCAGAAAGCATAAAAGGAAACAAGATTTACATCGCTCAGTCATTGAGTTCATTCATGCCTTCGCTATCACTTCACCAACTATTTCGTGAGTACTCACCTATTCAGGTTGCTTCCTTGATTGAGTGTGTGATGCCAGAACACGAGTTTATTTGTGTAGATGCTTGCTCTTTGTGAGAGTTCTAAGAATAAACGCGTGGTTATCCTGCCTGCCTGCTTACCGTCCACGCAACATGGGCTAACTGCTAAGGCTACTGTGTTCATCCCTTCGTGGTGAAGTCGTGTCTCTCCGAAAGGAGCTCCAAGATGTGACGGTTTTGCGCCGTGAGGTGGCGGAGCTGCTGCAGGAGAACGTGACCCTCCGCGAGGCGGCTATTCAGTCGGCTGTTGCCACGCCCCCCACAGCGGCGGCGGCGGCGCCCCCTCCCCCCCCCCCTCCTCTGGCATTTTCATTGCTTTACCAGATAAGTGGGATGGCACAGATGGGAAGTGCAGTGTGTTTTTAACAGCATTAGATCTTGTGTTTGAGTTCAATTCCACCAGGTACTACACAGACCGACTGCGCATTGCACTTCTTGTCTCACGTGCAGACCACCTGGGGGGACGCCGCCCTACGGACGGCTTACTACGAAGGACTGGCTTCTCGCATCAAGGACGAGCTCGCCGGACGAGAGCTTCCGGCTACACTGGAGGGTTTGGTCCAGCTCGCACTCCAGATTGACCAGCGCCTGCTCGCTCGTCCGAAGCCAGCCCCCCGAACCCTGCCGCCCATCACGCCCCTTTTTTCACATTCCACGCCCCAATCACCAGCTTTCACCACCACCACTAGGGCGCCTGCCGGGTCTCCACCTCCCGCCGTGGTTGACACGGGAACCGGGGAACCCATGCAACTAGGACGCGCCTTCTTGAACCCTGCAGAGCGAGAACGACGTTTCAGGGAGGGACTCTGCGCCTATTGTGGGTCAGCGGCACACCAATTCGTTGTGGACTCCTCGCCACTGTCGGGGCACCCAGGCACGCAGCGCACCCTCAAATACATCCAGCGCGCTTTCTGGTGGCCCTCAATGGCCAAGGACGTCGAGGAGTTTGTTCGGGCATGCCCAGTGTGCGCCAGGGCCAAGACCTCCAATCAACTAACACCAGGGGAACTCCAACCACTCCCAGTCCCCCGTCGACCCTGGACCCACATTGCCCTTGACTTCATCACGGGCCTGCCGGCATCTGAAGGGAAAAACGTCATCATGACCATAGTGGATCGGTTCTCCAAAGCTGTGCACCTGGTGGCCCTCACTGGACTCTCGTCAGCTAAAAGGACAGCCGAGCTGATATTAGAGCACGTAGTCCGTCTGCATGGGTTCCCTAAGGACATCGTCTCGGACAGGGGGCCCCAGTTCACTGCACGGTTCTGGAAGGCCTTCTGCCGTCTGATCAATTCTACGTGCAGTCTCTCCTCGGGCTATCACCCCCAAAAAATGGTCAGACGGAACGGGCCAACCAACAACTGGAGCGCTACCTGAGGTGCTTTGTTGCCGACCGTCAGCGCTCCTGGGCTCTCTATCTCATTTGGGCGGAGCTCTCCCACAACCTCCACGTCTCCTCCACCACGAAGCTGAGTCCATTTGAGGTATGCCAGGGTTTCCAACCTCCGATGTTCGAACATCAAGAACCGGAGGTCGAAGTACCCTCAGCCCAACAGTTGGTCCGAAGGTGTCGGTGGTCCTGGACTCAAGCCAAGGAGGCCATTCAGCACACCAATACTCTCTACACCTCACAACATGACACACGACACCCTCCGGGACGATTGCACCACACAGGTGACAAGGTATGGCTGTCCACCAAAAATCTAAACCTCCATACAGAGTCCAAAAAACTCTCGCCTAGATTCATCGGTCCATATCGCATCACCCTCCGTGTCAACCCTGTCACCTATCGGCTCCAGCTGCCTGAGGCGCTCTGGATTTACCCAGTATTCCGCACCTCTCAGCTCAAACCCTTCATCACGTCACCAATGGTGCTCTTTGTGTAAGAGAGTTCTAAGAGTAAATGCGTGGTTATCCTGCTTGCTCGCGCTGCTTCCGCGTTTGGGTTTACCGTCCACGCAACACGGGCTAACTGCTAAGGCTACTGTGTTCATCCCTCGGTTGCTCGTGACACCTAAGCCCAGATAAAATGGGAAGGTTGCTTCAGGAAGGGCATCTGGTGTAAAACCTGTGCCAAGCTTGTGTGTGGACCGGATTGTCCGCTGTGGAGACCCAATGCTGGAGGCAGCCGAAAGACCAACAGCAATTTATTTTATTTGCAACAACTAAAATAAAATGATAATTGCTATTAAAGAGCATGAGTTAGGCTACTCAATAATGCAAGTAAAGAACGATTAATATGAATAAGTACAACAAACTCAAAAACTGACAGTTCTGTTTACTTAAAATTGGAAACATCATTACTTTAAAAAATTTATTTAAATGATCACCTAAAATTTTTTGAGTTTTACCAACTTATTCGGGTTTACAGTGTGAAGGAAAGAAAAAAGTAACAACAAAGTACATTTACTCAGTTACTTAAAATGTAGTCTTTAAAGTTAACCTAAATTCATTATATTTATAGTTTTTTTTCTTTTTTCCTCAAAACCTTCTTCTTACAGTACATTCTGGAGCCATAATCACAGTCCTGACAACACCAAGATCTAACAATATCAAGCAAAATGCAATTGTCACACATACCCATGTCCTCTATTTTACAGAGCTCTAGCTATGTATCTAACAATCTCTGGTGAGTCCCTGCAGAGAGATGAAAATAGCAGAATGTTATTGCTGTGCTGAGACCCCAAGAGAGCAGGCCTGGGATTTGGAGAGGTGTGATGGAACTATAGGGACTTACACTATATGACTACCATAAACTGCAGGGATGTCGCAGTAGGGCAGCTCACATGTCTGTTGCACCTCTATTTTTGGTTATTGTTATCTTTCAGCATGCACCTGCATGCTCAGTGCCCTGTAGCTGCAGAGAGAGCTCATAACAGAACCTCGAAGAAAAAAAAAGATGGAGATGGCTTTTTTTTCTTCCTCGGTTTTGCGTTCGTAATGCACCCAGATAAATATTCTAGACACTTACTGTACTGTAGGAAACAGAAACATCATGCAACTCTGCATTGTTTGAGCATAAGGCCTGCTTTACGACTACCTTTATGACTTGTGAAATAAAAAGTCTAGCACAATGTAATATTTCCCCCCACTTTACCTCTACATATGAGATCGTTTTTGGGTGGACACTGGTGTGAAAAAAGATCCAATCCATTGCAGGGCACACACACATACTGTATAGTACACCTATCAGTTTACTAGTTGCTAAACTGGTTATGATTAACCTTGCTACTATAAATAGTAACAAGGGTACTCCCTGGGTCTTCATAGGTTTCATCTGGGTTCTCTAGTTTCCTCCCACCCCTTGAAAAATATGCATCATGCACACATGAGAGAGAGAGAGAGGGAGGGAGCCAATCAAATAGACAGACATGCTTTAGACAATAACAGTTCATAATATTCATTTTCAGTGGTCATGTTGAATCTGGAGGCTGTCCCAGACACCCTGGGTGTGAGGCAGACACCATACACACATCATTTGCACACTCTTTCGCACCTTAATTAGGTCTCCTGCGTGTTTTCGTGGGGGGAAAAACAGAAGGAAACCAGTGGAAATACAAACAGGAAAAGGGAAAGCCGTACAACACTAAAAGGAAAAAAGTGAGGGGTGGAGGTCAGTTCTTCTGAGAGAAGCTGTAGTGGTGCTCATATTGATGTGCTTTCAGCAGGCGCATTCTTTTTGATGTCCATATTGGCCACATGACAATCCACTCTCTCAGCCCATACTACGATGTAGGATAAAAAACAAAACAAAACAAATAACAGACCTGAATATGACTCCCTCACCTTGTCCATATACTAGTATTACAATATACTAAAGGAAAAAAAGTTGGAGGGTCTGTTTATGGTTGGGTAAACTTTTCCTTTTGCAAATCAGAACGTTTTTTTCGGACTGATCAACGTTTCTATCCTGGTGGGTGTGGTTTCTTCTATGATGACTCCATCCCATTCCACAAGATAAAAGGCATCACTGAATGATCATATCTATATCAATTACATGTAGGGGACGTTATACTGTATTTATCTCATTATACATTTGAGGGTTAAAGGCCGTGCTCAGTGGTACTATAGGTTGTTGGTGCTGGGGTTTGAACTCATGACCTTCCTTTCAGCAGTCCAACGTTTTAACCACTGAGCTTCTCCTACCTTATAGTATTTGTATCATATTCTGCGGCTTGCATAGTCACCAGATCGCAAAATAACTGAGCACCTATACGAGATTTCCCAGTGACATGTTTCCCACCACCATAATTAAATCACTGATTGAGGGAAATTCTTTTGCAGGAATGTTTTTTCTGTATTGTACATTCCTGCAGAACAGTTCAAAAGAGCTTCGATCTTGGTTAATAGTTGCTTTAATTAATTTTTTTCTTTTTAATTTCTCACTAATCGGTATATGTAAGACAGAAACATGGCCCATCAGAGGTGGAGACACTGGTTTATTTTATACAGTATATAAAATTAGCGGAAAACTAATAGCAAAGCATATGCAATAACATTACTGAAAGCAGAAGTGTTATTTTTTTTTGTCTTATTTTGTTGTTTTCTTTTTAACACACCTGATCCAACAAATCAGTTAACCCCCAACACTTAACATGACCGTACTAAATGAGGGAAAACGTTTAGGACCACTACGATAAATATTATCTGAATATATTATGTGCTCACATTTTATTTAAATGTTTTGATTAATGATAAATTTTTTAAAATTGCATCAATATCTGTGTTAGTATCTGTTTGAAAAAAAAATCATAATTTATCAACTCCTAATACATTTTCTTACATTTTCACATTTTTCTAATGTGTTTTCTTTTAATGAAATCCCATGCTAAAATAAAATATCTGCTCAACATACAGTATAGGGAACACATGCATGCTTTTAATAAGCACACAATGTTTGTCATCTGATTAACACTGACATTTACATATCACACCTTTGACTGTGTGAAATATAGAAATACATCTGCCGATAATTATTACTGACCCTAACTCAATAATATTCCACATCATACTTGTGGAGTATGGGGCGTGGGTGTGTTGCCCCCAGCTTTTTTTCAACATCGTTACTTCTGTACATATGGTGTGTGTGTTGCTCTGAGAGGCCGTTGTTTAATCAAGACTAATATTAATGGCAGAGGGAGCACAGGCTTTGGCTCGCAGCGCTGGGGCCGTGAGCTCTCACATGCTGTGAAGATGATTGATAATGTGATCATACGGAATGGCAGTAATGTGTAGCTACAAGCGTTCTTTAGGCTTCCTGTGCGCACGGCTGCTTAGTGACGCTCCCATTTGCATTATGCACTCGGATTATAGGGGCAGACTCGAGTGGGATGTTAAGTGCTTCTTTCATTTGCTGAGATTTTGCGTGAACGTGAATGTGGATATGGATGAGGTTAGGAATAGAGGAGAGATACAGCATAAGGTTAATGTAAATTGCTAGTTTATGTTTAGTCTACTGTTATATACTGTTGTATACTGTTCTGTAGTACTGTATCACATATCCTAAATTCAATACATCATGTACTGTAGTATTAGATGTCCTACATTTTAAGCAGAAATCATATGAAATGAAGAAAAAAAATGGATGCAGATTTACTTTTTAAATGTGTTTTATAATTAAACATAATCAGCTGTTATTTCACTTGTTTAACCTTGTGGCTCTGTATACAGAATCTATCTACCTACCTACCTAATGTACAGTACCTACCTACTTTTGTGACTACCTGACTTCTATAATTTCTATTCATACAGTATACAGTATATTTGACTGCTTGTCTACTGTACATGTAAGAAAGTAAAATCCATCCCCCTAATGTGACCTCATAAAAGAAGAGCCACTCATCTGGCTTGTTGCTCAGCTGGGTTGTTCTCTGGAGGGGTGTGGCTTAGATGTTGCTCAATTAAACAGACACTGTAATTAAAACACAC
This sequence comes from Clarias magur, assembly GCA_013621035.1. Lineage (NCBI taxonomy): Eukaryota > Metazoa > Chordata > Actinopteri > Siluriformes > Clariidae > Clarias > Clarias magur. The sequence goes on along the minus strand of QNUK01000292.1, from coordinate 847,047 downwards.
AGGTTTGGGGGAACTTGTGTGAACCAGTAATATTGGACCTTTAAGATATTGCATATATAAGAAACAGCTTGTTTTGTGCTTATAATAGAAATAATACAAAAGTGCCAAAACGCTTTGTTTCTAAATCATACAAATAGCTGTAGCTGTACTGAGTGATATAAACATACGTAGAGGTTGTGTGAGACTTGTAACGGCAGGTCTGAAAGCTCTTTTGTAATCTCACAGTTGTTTACTTCTCACACTTGCTCTCTCTGCTTCTAATCTTGTGGTTCCAGGTAACTTGGCATGAACTTGGGCTGCGGTCTTTTCTCTCATACAGCTGATCGATTGAGAGAACACTCTGCTCCCTCCAATAAGCACGTACATATTTTCAACCCATTACATCATTGCGAGTGCCAAATCTTCCAGTCAGGCCAGGCCAACAACTTCGCGGTCATTCCTCTGGTAGCTTAACAGGAACAAACAACCAACTGGCGAAGCTCGAGGTGGTAGCTCCGTGTGTGCTGTGTGTGTACTGTATGTGTGAGTCTTTATGAAGGGGACAGAGGGGAAAGGTTCTCGATAGAGTTGTATGAACAGGTATGAACAGGAATATGTGTAGAAAGATGTCGTTTTTATTCATACAGTAGGTGTTTGTGCAGATGTGATTTCTTGGTTGCACTAAAATCTGTCAGACTAATCTTAAATGAACCAGAGCGCCATCATTGATTTGCAATTTTATTAGGCAATTAACAGTGGAAAAGACCTAAACCACGTCACAGATGATGAAGAGAGGCATTAAAAGGAACTATGAACAATTAAAGCTGCCTTGATCGATGTGGAAGGCTGAGTGCAAGGGCAACTGTTTGGATTCCTTGCAGTGTCGCAGTCTGCAAAATGTAACAGTGTTCAATTATTCTCTAAACTTTTATCAATGCCATTTTAGACAATAACAGAACAGTGTGTGTGAGAGGGTAGGGGTGCGGTGTGTGGGTATGGGTATGGGTATGGACATGTGCAGTCTTCAAGGATCAGGATTTTCGATGCTGCAGAGACGTCTGTCTGGGTCTAATCATGGGATAAAACGCTGTTTATTTTGAAAACTTAAATAGACAAGGGATTTCCTTTGCCTTACTGAGATTGAACATATGGATAGATTTAGGTGTAGGAATAACTTTCGGGGCCTCGTTAAGATAGTAATACAAGCATGTGGAAATATTGTATGTGTTCACTGCTTGTGTTAAACTGTGTGCGTGTGTGCACATGTTTACTTGTTGCTGTGCTAGGGATATACACTGATCAGCCATAACATTAAAAGGCAAATAATTAAGCCTAATATTGTGTACGTTCCCCTTGTCTCTCCACTGCATGACTCCACAACACATCTGGGGGTGTCCCGTGGTATCTGGCGGCTTCATTGGGTGCTGAGAGCCTCCATAGCTCGGATTTGTTTGTCCGGTACATTCGATTGCATTGTGATCTCGGGACTTTGAAAGCCAGATAAACAACCGTGAACTCTAAAGGTTAACCTAAATCTTGTGGTGCACTGGGTTATTTTATTTTGATTTTCTCCCCAATTTAGTTGTGTCCAATTCCTCCCCGTCACTAGGGGCACTCTCACATTAAGGCTACTACTCCAAACCACGTGACGCCAGCCGACCACATCTTTTCGAACTGCACAGTTGGGGGCGGCGTAACACACTCAGAGGACAGCGCTATCCGCGCCTTCCGCTTACGTGAGCTCACAGGCACCCCTGATTGGCTGTAGACCCATGATTAATGTGGGAGCACTAAGTACGTCTCATCCCTCCCCTCTGAGAGAGCTCGGCCAATCAGCTCTCACTAGGCCTCCGGCTGCGAGAGGTTACAGCATCACCCGGGAATTCCTCGTGATCTCCGGATGATAGGATGAGCACTTTACCACTGCGCTACTCAGAGGCCCTTATTCTGCTGCCTTTCTGATCAGCGTTGACCTTTTTTAAAGCAATTTGTGTACATTAGCTTTTCTATGGGATCGGATCAGACCGGACTGGGTGGCCTTAGATGCCCACAGGCATAGATGAGCCTTGAGTGCGCATGATCCTGTCACCAGTTCACTGGAATATAATGGATAATCAATTCACCTGGCCGCAGTGTCAGAGTTGTGGCTCTCATGGTGTCTGCACACGGTGATACAAGGTGTGTATCAAGAATGGGATCTGATCTGCAGGACCCTACAAAACTACTTAGCAGGTTTTCCCTCTCACACACGCAGATGAGAAAGATTAGCCATATGTCAAGTAGCACATTCTCCGTATCTTGGTCATAATTGCTCTGGTTTAAAACACTCAATTCTTAACATTTTAAACTAACCGTACCAGCCAAGTGAATTAATTTTGCATGTGAGAACAACAAAGCGTAACGATCGGAGCAGACAGGATCGGTCAAGATTGTGTGCAGGATTGGCCCGGATCGCCGCAGGAAAGAGCGAGGCTGTAAGTGTGCGGTGGAAAATGTTCTCTGTAAGCAGTAAAAGAACTTAAACATTACAGGAAACGCTTCTGACTAATGGTCTTCACACCTTAAAGCCCTGAAGCATCTGCATATAATGCTGTTAATCATTAAGCAGCGCGTCTACTCCTTTTAGCTCGCTTATCAGAATTTTCCGTGTGCTGTATCTCTATCAGGAGTGCCGCTAGTTCCTCACTGGTTCACTTTAAAAATCGGATTTCCACAAACTGTTTAGGTTTTCTCAGAGTGAAACCAATGCTTGTCTCGTTAATCCTACTGAAAGAGCCGTGTGTTCGTGTGTGTGTCTGTGTGTAAAAGGTGCTCTTACCGCCGCTCTTATTATTCTGCACTGTCACTAGTTCAGACTGTCCTGACATCAACTAGAGTCATGTTGACTGTCTGTAAACCACAATTTCTTTCACTCTGTTTATTCTCATTCTTGTGCTTCTGTACTCTTGCTCTTTCTTTCCTTCATGCCAGTCAGTCTGTCTCTATGTCTATTAAATAATGGAAAAAAAAAATCCCACCATCACACTGTCTTATGTCTTTGTTCTTTCTTACTTTAGGGGTTTTCTTTTTTTCTCGTTCTCTTCTGAGCTTGTGCGAAGCAGATTCCACTGGGGTCTAATGGCGCTAGACTCTGCGTTAGTCTTTACCTACCAATTACACCTCACCCCAAAAGACCTGTCTGTTTCTTCCACACATAGACACACACACACACACACACACACCTTATCCCTCTCTCTCACTCCAATGCTCACCCCCTCACTTGCACCCTCATTATCTCTCTCTCTTTCTCTCTCTATCTCTCTCGCTCCTTCTACCCAGCACTTGTCCGCAGGCTTAATAGGAACCCTGGCTGACCCGAGTGTTTTCTGCTCTCAGGAAAAACACCACCATGACTCAGAGTCTGTCAGTCAGTCAGAAGTGTCGCTCTTGTTCGCTCGTTTTCTCTCTCGCAGAGCAGCTCCAAGTCTGAAACTCACACAGCCATTGCTCATTCCGTGAGGTCACCCTGAAAGTAAAGTTTCCTGACATGCTATTCACATCAAACTGGCAAAACAGAGCTCGGCCAAGCGCATGAGTGTGTACAGGACTTTTTCGGCCAGGACTAGAGGCATCCCGAGAGTGTAACATAGCTGTGTTTTGTTGCTACTGCAAACATTTCACCCCAATTTACTTCACTTGTGAAAAGTCGATTCTTTACAATTAAGGATGTTAAACTTCTTTCATTTACATAGTATATATACAGTACTGCTTGAATAGATTTAATTATTCATTTGCTTTTGTATTTACATACAGAAACTTCACACGTAATGTCCTCACACCATACCATAGCACTATACAGTACATGATTGGTCAAAAGGTGTTCATTCATTTGCACTGACCTTAAGGCTTATATTAATGCACTTGTTGTGATACATTATTGTTTCTATAGTAACAACCTGTAGAGGGAGCCTCCACATGGTGGGCGCTCAGTGCATCCTGATTACTTTGTGCTCAGATAATATATTTCACACTTCCAACTCCGTCTGCTTCCCAACTCTTCCAAACATGCTGTGTCGTTGTCAGGTAAATGAGTTCGTGGCCAGAGGGATTGAATGATCCCGCCTCCTGTATATTCATTGGACATTGATGGTATGGATTTCCGGTCAAGTCTGTGACCAGTCTATACTACACGACAGATTCTAAAGTCGGCTCTGAAAAATCAAATGCTTGATATACCGCGACTCACCAGGAGGTGTCTGTTCCAAGTCTGTTTTTCTTACACACTTGCCGATTTGAGTCTGTGCTCCACATACATTTACTGATTTCTGTGATAACATGCCACTCTAACTGGGTGCAACTTGTACTGACTGATGCAGACTAGGACGATTTTGAAATTCTAGAAAATCACATTGTAGGATTTTTATGAAATAATTGGTAAGTACTTGGTCACCTACAAACAAGCAAGATTTCTGGCTCCCACAGACCTGTAAGTTCTTCTTTAAGAGGCTCTTCTGGCCTCCACTCGTTACCTGTATAAATGGCATCTGTTTTAACTTGTTATTTGTATAAATATAAGTATCTATGGCCAAGACCAAAGAGCTGAAGGACCTGCACCAGGCTGGGGAGACTGAATCTGCAATAGGTAAGCAGCGTGGTGTGAAGAAATCAACTCTGGGAGCAATTATTAGAAAATGGAAGACATACAAGACCACTGATAATCTCCCTCGATCTTTGGACCCACGCAACATCTCACCCCGTGGGGTCAAAATGATCAGAACCACACGGGGGGACCTAGTGAATGACCTGCAGAGAGCTGGGACCAAAGTAACAAAGGCTACCATCAGTAAGACACTGCGCCATCAGGGACTCAAATCCTGCAGTTCCAGACGTGTCCCCCTGCGTGAGCCAATACATGTCCAGGCCCGTCTGAAGTTTGCTAGAGAGCATTTGGATGATCCAGAAAAGGATTGGGAGACTGTCATATGGCCAGATGGAACCAAAATAGAACTTTTTGGTAAAGACTCAACTTGTCGTGTTTGGAGGAGAAAGAACACGATACCTACTGTGAAGCATGGGCGTGGAAACATCATGCTTTGGAGTGTTTTTTCTGCAAAGGGACCAGGACGACTAATCTGTGTAAAGGCAAGAATGAATGGGGCCATGTATCATGAGATTTTGAGTGAAAACCTCCTTCCATCAGCAAGGGCATTGAAGATGAAGATGAAACGTGGCTGGGTATTTCAGCATGACAATGATCCCAAACGCACGGCCCGGGCAAGGAGTGACTTCGAAAGGAGCATTTCAAGGTCCTGGAGTGGCCTAGCCACATCTCACTCTCATCGAAAATCTTTGGAGGGAGTTGAAAGTCCGTGTTGTCCAGCGACAGCCCCAAAACATCCCTGCTCTAGAGGAGATCTGCATGGAGGAGTGGGCTGAAATACCAGCAACAGTGTGTGAAAACCTTGAGAAGACTTGCAGAAAATGTTTGACCTCTGTCATTGCCAACAAAGGGTATATAACAAAGTGAGATGAAATTTTGTTATCGACCAAATACCTATTTTCCAACATAATTTGCAAATAAATTACTTAAAAAATTCTACAATGTAATTTTATGGATTTTTTTTCTCTTATTTTGTCTCTCTTAGTTGAGGTATATCTAAGATGAAAATTACAGGCCTCTTATCTTTTTAAGTGGGAGAACTTGCACAATTGGTGGTTGACTAAATAGTTTTTTCCCCACTGTATGCATGATTTTATGGCTTAATGTAATTTTAATTGATGAGTTAAAATAACTGTAATGAAGGGGAAATCTGGCTATTGAGACAAAAACATATTTATTTCTGTTGTAAACTTACAGTATGTATTTACCATGGGGGTCTATGGGGATTGACTCACTTTAGGATCCAGTGGTCATTCAGCAAACTGCATGTTTTGGCATTTCTGGACTGGACTCATTTTTAGTTCAGAAGGTGGCCCCTTAAGGTTGGGTTGACACAATAAGGGGTAAAATCTAATTGGCTTGTTTAAGCCCTGGCCAAAAAAAAAAATGGAAAAAGGGCAACAAGAAGCCTCATGTTTTGCTAAAAAAGTGATTTTTGTATAATAGGTCCACTTTTGGGTGGCACGGTGGTGTAGTGGTTAGCACTGTCGCCTTGCACCGCCAGGGTCTGGGTTCGATTCCCGGCCAGGCTCGATTCCCGTCTCTGTGTGCATGGAGTTTGCATGTTCTCCTCGTGCTTGGTGGGTTTCGTCCGGGTACTCCGGTTTCCTCCCAAAGACATGCAGGTTAGGTTAATTGGCATTCCCAAATTGCCCGTAGTGTGTGAATGAGTGAGTGTATATGTGTGTGTGTCTGTGCCCTGCGATGGATTGGCACCCTGTCCAGGGTGTACCCTGCCATGTGCCCTAAGTCTCCTGGGATAGGCTCCAGGCCCCTGTGACCCTGAATACAGGAATAAGCGGTATAGATGATGAGTGAGTGAGTGAGGTCCACTTTTGGGTGGCACGGTGGTGTAGTGGTTAGCAGTTAGCACTGTCGTCTTGCACCTCCAGTGTCCGGGTTCGTTTCCCGGCCAGGTTCGATTCCCGTCTCTGTGTGCATGGATTTCCTTCCACAGTCCAAATACATGTAGGTTAGGTTAATTAGTGTTCCCAAATTGTCTGGAGTATGTGTATGTGTGTGTGCCCTGTCCAGGGTGTACCCCATCTTGTGCCCTAAGTCTCCTGGGATAGGCTCCACTTTTGTAAGTTCCAGGTTTATCTTGAAAGAGTTTATCGAAGTTGAATTAAATCTAAATGAAATTTAGTCTCGATCTAGAAGCTTTATCATGGAGAAGTTTTTGGTAGGATGAAATGACATTCTTGTAAAAGAACGATTTGTTAAGTTATTACAGGTTGCAACTTGTTTTTTATTTTTCCTAGCATTAAATGATACATATACATGTCATTCTTTAAGAAATGCTAACTGCTGGTGGGTAAGAAGAAAACACTTGGTTATTTGAACATGATCAATTTAGGTGTGGAAACATTAATTCGATTTTGTCTTGGACTTGATCACATTTCCTCATTATTGATTTTTCCTCATCACAATATGCCATCAAAGATTTTATTGCTTCTTCGTCTTCCTAAGTTATGCAATTTTTTTATCTTATATACTCATCGTATAACTTACAACATCGTGATTTCGCAGAGATAATAAATTTCCGTTCCAGCTGAAGAATGCACCATTATTCGATCTGACAGGACAGTGCCGAGCAAGCAGCAAAGTGTTTTACTTTCACCATTACACGCAGCTGTGCGTTCGTAGCCCACCTGCTGCTCCAGACTATGCCATAGTTCAGACAATTATGTGGCACAGTGTGCCATCTTTAAATGCCTTCTAACTCCAACATTCCTAAGGAGAAATTTAATAGAATCAGAACTCATGATTTTCAAAATAAAATACTGTACCAAACCCCAAACCTTTACATCCGGCAGCAACGTCCTATCGTCTCTACCCCATATGTCCTCCGACTGCTTGTCGAAGCCCAGCCGTACACACCTCCTTCAGAATTCCTGCGTCGGCCCAAAAGTAATTACGAGCTGAATGAATCGGGACTGTCTGTCAGTGGGATATTTGGCAGCGTCTGGCAGCTGATGGTGAATATATCTGTGAAAAATGGATCTGAGTCCAAACATAGGCAGCGCGAACTGGTGATTCATCCTGATTCGTTAGTGGGGTAGTCTGTTATGATGCCTAGTGCCGCAGAGTAATTAACGAGGTGTCATAAAATGAGCTACTGTTTCAGTTTTTCTACAGCACAGATAAAACCTCCTCAGCCAAATCTGGCAATTAAAATGGTAATGAACTCCTGTGGAGGTGGAGATTGGGAGAGAGATTGATGTGAGTTTGTTGGTTACAGTAAAAAAAAAAGAAAAGAAAAGGTGCTTGTCTGATCAACAGGGCTTCGATGTATTTGAAGCAACTCTAGTCATTAGATTATTACATATATCAAGAGCACTGTATTTGAAATTAACTTGTTGGAGTCGTTTAATGGAGCTTGAGCTGTGGCCCTTTATAAATATAGTAGTGTTAAATTAGAGGACTGGTTTTGTTAGCAAAGACAGTGCTGATGTATAAAGCAGTCTTTCTCTGCATATCGAGTCAATGCAGCGCTCCATTCTGCTCACAGACATTCTGCTTTATGTGTCATTATGATGCTAAAGCGTTTTTAAAAAGAACATCTACGCAATTAAAGGCATGTTATATCTGCAGTAACATTGATACATCGCTTTAATTTGGCGTGTGGTGCACAAATAAAACAAGCTTGTGTTTCTAATTGGATTCTATTTTTCCCAAATATTTTGTCTTTTTGTTTTGTCTGGTTGGTTCAGGTCTTCATACAGTACTTTATCCCAAGTGTCCGTCATGTCTCTACAGTACAGTATGTCTCTTTCACACTGTTTCTTGCTGTAAATAACATACAGCACATTTGACTCAATAGTTTTCTGTTTGTTACAGGTACTCCACCTCCCCCTATTCGATCCTGCAGCGATATGGCATCCCACACCCCAAGCCAATTCCATTCTTCGGAAACATGATGATGTTTCGAAATGTAAGTGTCCTCACTTCGAAATATCTACTGCAGGAGGAAGCTGACATGTGACAGCTGAACGCCCCATCTTTTTAGCGTTTCACATTTACACTGTATAAATGTCTCGCATCCTAATGAGGCATAAGTCATTATAATGAAAATGATGTCTATTAAGAATTTGAGTGTATATTGTTGGCACCCTGCTGTTTTTGTTTTGATTTTTTCCCCCCCATCTTTTATTTTGCCCTAGAACGTATTGGGTGGCCCAAAAAAGGCAAAGACATCTAAATTTTTTTTTAGACAGCTTAATTATACTATCTACTTATTAATCATGGAAATGAATTGACCGGAATGCTTTTACTGATCTGTGCATGCTATAATGCATATTTTACAATTCGGACACCACTTTCAAAACATTTGTGCCGATTGTCATACTGATGATTTTATTTTTTTATTTTTTTTTTTTTTACCAAACCTTAGTTGTTTGGATGCAAGTAGACTTTGGGGAAGACTACAGGATTTAGTCTGAGTCAGTGTGGCTGAACCTCTTGTTCAAACAACAGCAGGAAGAAGTGCATTTGTAAATCATGTATGAAATCTGGATTTTTGTAGCGCTGTGTTCTACAAAAGTCTCTTTGAAAATTAGCTATTAGAAACTGATTACTGTTGTAATGAATTGAATCTCTTCCCTGTAATTTCTGCAAAATTTGCAATCATTCCACTGCCTATTTGCAGTTTCGAACAGTGCTTGGACCCTGGACATAATAATTTTTTTTTTTTTTTTACCCAAATCCCCAGTATCTGCACTTCTTTACTCAATAGTAATGATTCTGAGTGCCTTGTAATGTAAAATGCTTATTTTAGGTTGAATAAAAAAAAGAAAAGAAAAGGAAGATGAGTGTCTGTATTTAATATTACAGAGGGTGTTCATATCGGGGCTTTTGATTATTCAGAATAACAGAACACAGTTATAACTTTATTTCTCTATATAATCCCCTGCTACACTAATGCTCTTATCCCAGTGTTGCACTAGTTTTGGATTCCATTAAGGTAGACAGTTTTCTCGGAGCTTGCCTGCTTGACGTCCGAAACGCTGGTCTTTTAGGAACTTCTTTAAAATGACTCAAACATGTAGAAATGTCTTGGAGTGAGGTCATGATTGTCAAACTCAAAGCCGAATTCTTATAGAGTGCAAGTGCTGTTCATAAATTGTGTGTACAGTTCGCACAGACAGATGGCATCTCATCTCTGCATTTTGCCATAAGTTGTTTGTCTGTTTTCAAGAGTCATGCGTTCCACTCACTGGATGTTCGGAATCGTCATTCATAGAAGCATGGCCTTAATTCGAACATTCGCAACATTAAAATGTTGAGAGTCTCATCAGCGTACTGTGCTTCAAGTTTTCTGTAAATGTCAATGGCATCATGCTCTAGAAATTCCATCCTACAGTAAGTCTCGGTTTGACATGAACGGCCCTCGTAGTTACAGTAATTCATATTTGAAAGTTTTTCTTCAGGCCTGTTTGCATGCAAAACATTATTCAGGTTGAAGTGTGTTGAAGGCATACGACATGTAGCCTACCGGAAGATCATTACTGTCATGCATGCATTTTCACACTGATATCTCACATTAAAAGATGATGAATTGAATAATATAGGAGCGATGTCGGGGAAGGCTTCGGTACGTTCGGTATGCAGAAGTAAGCTAGATTCATTGCTGTAATAAAACATGCACATGTACTGTATATCTATATGTTTTCAAGTGAGGCAACTCTTTTTTTCTGCCTTGGTTGTGTGGTTTGAACATTGTCAGGTTATTTTTTAACAGCATCCAAACCTGACGTCGAACACAGTCCTAACCTTGAGAGAATTTCGACTAGGGTGATGTGCAGGCGTAGGGGAGTTACGGATGAAACCACGCTTTCCTGCGTCTGGGCCTGATTACATTCACACATCAATATTTTCCTGTCAGGTAGCCATGTTGGACTGGATAACCTGATGTTATGGCTCTCCTTACCTTTCTATCGCTCTGGTTTTGAAACCAGACTGCCTCTTCATGCTTTGTTGTTGTTTTTTCTTCCCTCTTCTTAACATTTTTAACACCATCTTACTTTGCAGAATAGTCTTATTGAAAGTGCTACTCAGAATAATGTATGTTGAAAATTCGTTTTTGGACAAAAGAGGATTAGAAAATACAAATAAGCCTAAATGTTTTAGTCTAGACAAATCCTGATCCTCTGAAGCCATAAAATCTTATTCAAGGTGAGCACTGAGCACCGAGACAGGCATCGGCTTCGAGATAGGTCATCAGATTTAGCTTTTCAGATGGATCTGTTTGTTTGTCTGTCTTTATCTTTATTGCTGTCTATCCCTGCTTCCCCTTGTCACTTTCAGTTCATGTTTCTCTCACTTTTGTCTTTACAGAACAGATTTTTCAAGGTGAAGCAAGAAATGAATATGCAAGGAGCTTTGTTTAGCATAATTACTGCTTGTGTGTGTGTGTGTGTGTGTGTGTGTGTGTGTGTGTGTGTGTGTGTGTGTGTGTGTGTGTGTGTGTGTGTGTGTGCATGTACTATATAGTGATCGCATACTGCCAAAGTTTACCTCGTCTCATTATAGCAAAATTCTTTGACCTAGTTCTACAGACCAGATCTTTTAAGTCTAGCATGTATGAGAAGGAAGCAGTGTGTGTTTGTGTGTGTGTGTTTAGTACCGACAGTAAGCCAGAGCACAAACCGACCCTGAGTGTCATAGTGATGATACTTTAGGGAGCAAAAAAAGGAAGGAAAGCACAGAGCAGTAATAGAGCAATAGCATGCATCCTTTGTGCTTATTCAATTCAGTTTTTGGCACTTTTAACTATAGACATTATCACAAAGCACCTTCACAGAAATACAGATGTAGGTTTCTATCACTCATGTGCAACCAAGAGGAAAAAGTGGCAAAAAAAATAAAATAATAATATATATATATATTTTTTACTGTATAAAGTTCTGAACCGGTTTACAGGTCTTGCTGACGTGAAATATGCTCGCCTTTTTCAAGTGTCTGGGCCCGAAGTAGTCCTAGCAACGTCCGATTCTACTGAAACAGGCATCATCTACCCATACATTTTTAACCTAACCTGTAGTAAATCAAATATTTTCACCGTACACACTCATTAACTGCATTTAACGCTTTTAACAACCTCATAAAAAAAAATCAGCTGAAATATTTTCTTTCCAAATTTTTGTTTCCTTGAGTCAATAATAAAGACAATGAAAGTTTGTATTTTTAACAGACCCCAGTATAGGTCTCTTCCAAACGGCTGAGATGTCACTTCATGGTAAAAGTATCAATATATTTGGGCCTCCGAGTGGCGCAGTGGTAAAGCGCTAGGCCCATCATCCGGAGATCTCGAGTTCCCGGGTGGTGCTGTAACCTCTCGCAGCCGGAGGTCTAGAGAGAGCTGATTGGCCGAGCTCTCTCAGAGGGGAGGGATGAGAGGTACTTAGTGCTCCCACGTTAATCACGGATCTACAGCCAACCAGGGGCCTCTCTGAGCTCACACAAACGGCTAGCAGTCCTCCAAATGTGTTACACCGCCCCCAACGGTGCGTGAGTAAACAGTTCGAACGGATGCGGTCGACTGGCGTCACGTGGTTCGGAGGAAACCATGTGATAGTCTTCGGCCCTCCTGACTGAGTGTGGTAGTAGTAGCCTTAATGTGGAGCCCCGCAGTGACGGGTAGGAATTGGACACTACAAAAAAAAAAGTCAATATATTTCATATATTTACTAGCACCAAGAAAAACAAACAAACAAATAAATGTATAGTCATTTTTAAAGTTTTCGTGTATTAGATCCACGTTCTTTCAGATCGTATGCCACAGTCCAAAGACATGTAGGTTAGGCTAATTGGCGTTCCCAAATTGCCCGTAGTGAGTGTGTGTCTGTGCCCTGTGATGGATTGGCACCCTGTCCAGGGTGTACCCTGCCATGTGCCCTAAGTCTCCTGGGATAGGCTCCAGGCTCCCCGTGACCCTGAATACAGGATTAAGCGGTATAGATCATGTTTTTAATATGGTTTAGTGACTTAAAATGCCCTACCAAAAGGTTGAGCAGACCATTATGGGTTTAATCACAAGCCCCATCATTTGCTCTTCCAGGGAATGATCTCTGCTCATGCTAAATTAAAAGAATTGAATGTGTATGATTCTGATCTCAACAGCTTGCAAGAAGATTTAGAAAGGCAAGTTTAGAAAGTAGCCTAAAAAAACTACATCGTTTTGTGTGTATAATTCAACCACAGAAGTACTCAAAGGGTTATTAGGCACTTTTCCTTTTTTACTTCTCATCATGCTAATAAACACATTTGTACTGTGTGTTAATCAAGCATCTTTCTACATTAAGTAAGAAACTATTTCACTTATTTAATGTGTGTGGTGATGTTATGAACATAAGCATTCATTGCACAAATTCCACAGTCACCAAGGCCTTTGTGCTCCTTTAAACTGATTATTTGCTATGCCCAGGCACAACACACGGAACCATCGCTGGCATGAATGACACTTGGTCCAATAAGATGTTGGACCACCTCCTGGGTTTTTTAGTAGCATACACAGAACAGCAGTGATCTGTGCTGAATACTAAAGCTGTTGGAATTTGTTCTGCCATCCTTTTTTTCTTTTTGGATAGTGCATTTGGGTTGCAGAAAGGCTTGTATTGAGTTGAGAGGGTATCCTAGGGAAAATCTCAACCATGTCTTTTGCTATTTGCATGCCAAATTCTTCTGGTTACCTCCGCTGATGTAATGAATACTGTGCAACAGCAGGCGACACAGGAATAACAAAGCTATACGGCCATATGGAAATATGGAGTAGTTTTCAAAAAACTTTTTGAACATGGATCTATATTATTCTTATATTCTTATTTATATTATTCTGGATGAATTTATCTTAAGGGAGAAAATAAATGTTTGATCAACGCAAGTTTAAGAAGAAGTATTAATGAAAATATTAAATAAAGAAATGTTAAAGTATGCATTTTCAGATTCAATATCTCTGATGTGATTAAGGTAAAAGAAACCATTTTTATTAAATGACTGAATGTCTGTGAGAGAAAAAGAAAACAGATCAGTGTGAAGCAAACAGACATAGGGTGAGAAGAAAACAAGGAAAAAAAGTCCAGACATCTTTTTATTTTCATTTTAGGACGTTTCCTTTCTCTCTATCGCTTACTCAAATACACACAGACATGCACGCACACTAAAACTGACAACAGCACATTAGTAAGATGCCCTCCATTATGAAATATAACACTTATGAAGGTGATGTTAGGTCCATTTAAAGCTCCAAACATCATCTCTCTCTCTCTGTCTCTCTCTCTCTCTGTCTCTCTCTCTCTCTCTCTCAGACACAGACACAGATTGTACGGAAAGCACATGCACATTACTCTCACTCCGGCGCACCTTCTTTTGTCTTCCAGATTTAATTGAGGTCTGTGCGCAGGAGCTGTCACAGTATTCACGCCGTGTGCCACTTAAACGTGTGAGAAGCTATATGTGCGATTGCCAAAAATATGAGAAAAGTTTTTTTTAGGCAAGATCAAGGACAAACAGTTGTGCCAGCAAAACAAGTGAACGTGGCTAATCTTTTAGGATTAAGAAAATTCCGATAGGACCAACTTTCCAATGTGTCCTGTCTGCTTCAGTCAGGCTGGCTTTATTGATCTTACCCATCTGTGATGAATCCTCAATTAGGCCTTTGGCAGACTGCAGCGAGAGAGCCATTCATTTGAGTTTAGCCATGCTGCACAGTCTTCTGTTCGGTGTCTAGCTGACACACACACACACACACACACACACATATGCATGTATACATGCAGACATACATGCAGGCACATACTTCAGACATGCGCATCATACTCCCAGGGACATAAACATCACACGCACAGATGCACAAACCCTCGTCTCTTCCGAATGATGGAACAGTAATAAGAGCCTTGGAGAGACGAGATCAGGACAAAAGGGCACACCCCACTGCTTAATGCTTACTGAGGAATGGACTCACACACACATCACTGCCTAATGCCCACCAGGGAATGGCACTGGCTAGCATCTCTGGGTAGGAAAGGGGAGGGCAGAGGGCATGGTGCCAGCGCTGTTCGGCTCCTTCATTAGCTCAGAGATGGCAGAGTCACAAGCTGCCATGCATACAAAATCAGGACTGTGTGTGAATCTCCGTTCATGTGTGTTACTCTAGCAAGGTTTTTTTTTTTTTTTTTTTTACCAAAAAAAAAGAAAAAAAGAAGCTAATTTATTCCTCATCTGAAATCTAACCTCGTATGAATGCACGCTCTCGGAATTGCTATGGATCTGAATATTTACAACACTACTAAGGGATCTCTTTATTATTATTTCAGAGGAAGGAAATGCCAAGATGTGTCAGTGCTGCACTCAGTATATCCCTCATTGCAAATCAGCTGCAGCTGAGCTACAAGTCCCTCTCTGTCTGTACTGTCCCCTAGTGGCTGAATGAAGCTTCTTCCTTTTTCAATCTCTGATCAGCTTTATTCACAATCTTCTGTGTCAGCTCAGCTCAGCTAATGCCTGTCACATATAGATGTTTAAATAGCCTAGATGTTTTGCAGCGTCAGGTGTTAGCTTTGTAGGTTCACCCTTGAGTTGAGACTGAGACTGTCTGTTTATATATATATATATATTTATGTACACACACACACACACACACACACACACACACACACACGTTATATTGCCAGTATTTGCTCGCCTGCCTTCACATTCACATGAACTTGAGTAACGTGAGCTATAACAACTTTTCTGGGAAGGATTTCCACAAGGCTTAGGAGTGTGTATTCTTCCAGAAGCGTATTTGTGAGATCAGACACTGACCTTGGACCAGAAGGCCTGGCTTGTAGTCTTCGCTTTAATTCATCCCAAACGTGTTGAGGTCAGGATTCGATGCAGGTCAGTCAGGTTCTACCACCCAAACTCGCTCATTCATGTGTTTATGGACTGTGCTTTGTACACTGGTGCGCAGTCATGTTGGAACAGGAAGAGGCCGCCCCCGAACTGTTCCCTCAAAGTTGCAAGCATTAAATTGTCCAAAATGTCTTGGTATGCTGAAGCTTTAAGAGTTCCTGTAACTGGAACTAAAGGGTCAAGCACAACTTCTGAAAAACAGCCCCATATCATAATCCCCCTCCACCAAACTTTACACTTGGCACAGTGCAGTCATACAAGTACAGTTCTCCTGGCAACCGCCAAAAAAAACAGACTCGTCCATCGGATTGCCAGACAGAGAAACGTGATTCGACACTCCAGAGTACACATCTCCACTGTTCTAGAGTCCTGTGATGGCATTCTTTACACCACTGCATTTCATTGCACTTGGTGACGTAAGGCTTAGATGCGGCTGCTTGGCCATGGAAACACATTAACTAAAGCTCTCTACGCACTATTCTTGAGCTAATCTGAAGGCCAAATGAAGTTTGGAGGTCTGTAAATATTGACTGTGCAGAAAGTTGGCGTCCTCTGTGCGCTCTGTGATTTTACATGGACTACCACTACATAGCTAATTTGCTGTCATTCCCAATTGCTTCCACTTTGATATAATACCACTAACTGTTGACAGTGGAGTATTTAGTAGCGAGGAAATTTCACGACTGGACTTATTGCAAGATGCAGATGGCATCCTATAACTATACCACGCTGGAATTTACTGAGCTCCTGAGAGCGACCCATTCTTTCACAAATGTTTGTAGAAGTGGTCTCCATGCCTAGGTGTTTGATTTTTATAAAACCTGTAACCATGGAAGTGAATGGAGCACCCGAATTCATTGATTTGGATGGGTGAGTATATACTTTCCAATATAGTGCGTGTGTGTATATATATATATATATATATATATATATATATATATATATATATATATATATACAGTATATACAGTATTGTACAAAAGTCTTAGGCACCATATTATCTGTAGTACAAATTTTGTTATATAAAAGTTTATTATGTCTGCATTATTATGTAAAATTAATGAATAAGCGAGTGTGATGAAGTTACCAAAAGAACTCATATTCTCCAGCATGCTCAGTAAAACCTAACAGCTGTTTTATTTAGAATACTGAACACATCTCTATTGAACACTACCGCTTATGTTCAAGCAAAGAGTTTCCACACCAAATATTGACCGTTTATTGTTTATGTTATTCCTTGGTGCTTTTTATAGAAGTTTCTTTTAATGTTTAAATATTTTGAATAGCATCATTGCATACGGCTTTTGTTTGGATGTTCCCAAGACGTTTGCACAGTACTGTAAATAAAACAGCTATTAGCTTTTTTTTTTTTTTTTGCTCGTTTTTCAAGTCAAAATCATTGCTCGTCTTGCAGAACACTCGTAAACTGAGTTACTCGCAATCCGAGGTTCCACTGTATATATAAAAGATAAAAAATGGGCAATATGAAGATATAACATATTATGATAAATTAAGAGACACTGCACTTTTCTGAGAGAGTATGGATATTAGCATATTTTAAATTAATATATTGCTTTTTTTTGTAATCCAAACTGATTACCTTTTTTATTTTACAGATTTTTGTCAGTCTTTTACATTTTACAAATGTAAAAAATAACACTAAATAGATTATTAAATATTAAGTATTAATATATAAGACATCTATCTATCTATCTATCTATCTATCTATCTATCTATCTATCTATCTATCAAGACTATTGTATTTGTAGGAAATTCTTTGTCAATTTATGGATCATGGAACTGTACTATAAAATTTTTTCAAAAATCATGATTTTTTAAAACACCCTCTCCACCTACACACACTCTTTATATGCTTTGCTCTTTTTTTTTGTACACAAGCATTTAAGCCTTTATGAGAGCACAAATTGACCTTGGCGGAAAAAAAGTAAGTTATATCAGTCATGTTAAAACAGGCAATTAGTGGAAGCAGACTAAACGACATGGCAACATGAGAGACATATATGAGTCTGAATACTCTCTGGTTGTTTTGTGTGTGTACGTGCATAAAACTGGCCACCCACTTAGAACTGAAAACAAAAAGAGTTCATGTTCAACTCTGTCTCCTTATTGCACTCTCCTTCCCTCTCTTTTTTCATGTGGTTTTCTTTGTGCTGGCTTTTTTTCAACTCCTCATTTGTTTTCCTCTATACTCAATCTCACAAGCTCTGCGTGTTTAAAATGCTAATTATCATCACTAACTCTTACCACGCTGTGGTACAAACCAACAGAGCAGTGGTAGTTGGATCTTTTGTCAGTGCATACTGTAGTATGTATTAGATATTACATATGCATGGGGTTGCTTAAAAAAACAGCAAAAGAATTCAGAAGGTGACTAAGGACACACACACACACACACACACACACACACACACACACACACACATAAACCTGCACACACTGAACTTGGATCTTTTTCAATGGTTGTGATGTTAGATTTATTAAAGTGTCAATCAACTGTAATGCTCATATAACAAATGGGTTGAGCTGGGGAGCATTTAAAGCAACACAGCCACTAAAAGAGCTTCATCAGTAGTAATGCACCCTTTTTTTCTTGGTGAATATATGTGGTCAAATGACATTCCTTGCATTTTTTATTTTTAAATTTGGACATATGTTTGTGTGTGCCCTCGCTAACAGACTGTATTTTCCTACTTGCTTTTAGGATTCTTTCAATGGTCAGAAAGCCCTGGTCAAGCAGTATGGCCGAGTATGCGGGTAAGTCAATAAAAAGCAATTGACACTTCTTATAAACTATCTATAAATCATTGTCTCATTTTGATGATAACCTGAAACCTGGCTCTTGAAACCTCAGACATTTAGATTTGTAATAAATTAATAACTATAACTATAATTTACAGAATTGTAATGAACGTGGGTTTACAGTTTAAAAACAAAAATGACTTCTTAACATCTTCGAGAAACTAAAAGTGCATCAACCCTAAAAGTCGTTTGTGTCCTTTGAACCCACTTAAAATGATTTCTCTTCTTCATTCCTTGCAGAAATCTAATGCTACAATAACCAACAAACTTAGCTGTAGGCAAGTGGCCCATTTTCTCTAAACGGCTCCCTTTCTTAGAGCTTTAAAGCTACAGCAGCACATTTTATATAAAGCTTCAGGCTACTGAATGGAACGCGGCAGTTCTTTTCATACAGATGGTCTTGCTTCCATCCCTCCTCTTTGCACATGGACCTTCATTCATTCATTCATTCATTATTAACTGTCCTCTTTCTCTAGTTGAATCAAAATATTTATTTGTCCCGGTTTGATAAGTACCTGCCGTTCTGACTTTACACGAACAGTTACGTGACTGTATGCAACACACATGCCTTTATGCCCCATGCTGGACTCTTTCATAATCAAGAAGTCAGAGCAGCTCACAAGGCTCTTAGTGTGTTTTGATTTAGTTCAGGGCAGTGAGATGGGCAGCGAGATTAGTGTGTGTTTGATACCACTGCCTTCTTCAAAGAGATCAAAGAAGCAAAGGAGGCACCAGGCTTCCTGTGTTCAATGTGAGCTATGTGGAGGAACTAAGAGAGCGAGCGAGAGAGAGAGAGGTGGGGGGTGGATTTAGATTTAGTGCCCGGAGCAGAAAACAGGGCACTAAGTCGGAAATGCAGGGATATATGTCAGGAGACATTACTACAGCTTTCAGTCAGAGTAATCCAACAGGCCGAGAGTGCATTTGAACATTGAACACTGAAATATGCAGTATATCACAGTAAAGCACTCTCACATATGTGCAGTATGCCTCGGATCGCTTATCAATGTTTAGGAAACCTGAAGTTAACAAAAACATGTCTTTCAAAAAATTTTCAGCACTTCAGCAGAACACCTCGTCTTGTGCTGAATGAAGGTTTTCATTTGCAAGACATTTTCATGTTTAAGTGTCTGGCTGGATGCCAGCGACTGCGCATATTTTTAAAAGCCTTCCTTTCCCAGTGTGAAAGCAAGGATTGCCACAAATTACATGTTTAAAGAGATTACTGCCATGGCATTGGTGCTGGACATCTGGGTTCCCAAGAAATTCAGCATCAAGTTCAGCAGTTCTCTGGAATCGGGGTTATCCATAGAGGAAAGGCTCAAAATTTTACAATTTAGTTGCAGTGATGAAAATCACAAACCAGTTTTATTAGTTTAATCCAAAGCTAAAGTTGGAGTATATGCTGTATAATATTGCTGTAATCTAGTTCAGGAATAGATTATGCACATATTTATATAATGTTCAAGTGCAGTACACCAATGCACTTATCCCAGTTTTTCACTAGTGCTTAGATACCATTAATGTTTCTGGAGCAATGATCAACCGCCCACTTCATGTATGAAATGCTGGCCTCCCAGGAACTCCCAAGGACTTGGAGCGAGGTCAGGACTATGCAGGGGATGTGGTAATAATCCCTAGCAGAGTTCCTTTAAGTGGTGTGATGGGCAATATGAGGTCACACATTGTCCTCCAAAACCAAAAATGTATTTGGTGATCAATCAGGCCATTTTCCATTAAAGGAAAAGACCATTAAAGGAGTTCCTGGGAGGCCAGCATTTCAGTAGGTCGTTCAAACATGGCTCCAGCATACTGAGAAACCTTTTTACGTTGAACTGCTCGGTTTAGTGCATTAGTGTATCAGGGGATTATATAGAGAAATAAAGGTAGTTTTTACCTAATCTGCTATTCTGCACAATCAAAAGTGCCTGTTTGATTTAAACACCCCTTGTAAAAAAAGATGCTAAGAAGGAGCATGGAACTTATTTTAAAGTTTAACTTTATTTAGCTTACTTTTACTTTTGTCCCCTTTAGATTATAGAAATAATCCATTGTATTCTGCTTCAAATATACTGCCTTTGTAGAGAACACACACATCAACAGCCACATTAACATGAACACCTGTACTCACCCATGCAATTATTCAACCACATAGCAGCAGTGCAGTATATAAACTCAGGTCAAGATCTTTAGTTAAAGTTCACATCAAACATAAAAATGTGCAAGAAGCGTAATCTCATTGACTCAGTGACTGTGGCACGGTTGTTAGTGCCAGAAGGGCTGGTATGAGTCTTTGAGAAACTGTGAATCTCCTGGTATTTTCACACAAAACAGAGTCTCTAGAGTTTACTCAGAGTACCACGAAGAACAAAAACATCTAGTGAGCTGAAGTTCTGTGGGAGAAAATCTCTTTTTAATGAAAGAAGTCTGTCGAGATGCCCATGCTGGTGTGAGTTGACAGGAAGGCTATGGTAACTCAGATAACCACTCTTTTCAACCGTGTTGAGTAGAAAGACAAATACAAGGATTCGTAGAACCTGGACAGTTTAAGATTGAAAAAAGTGATGCCCACTGTAGACTGGGATCCCAGTTCCTGGCTGACAGGATCCTGATGTGGTCTTCTGGTGTTAGAGATAGCCCATCTATCTGAAGTGTTATACAATATGTTGTGTGTTCTAAGATGCTTTTCAGCTCACCATGGTTGTAAGGAGTGATTACACTGCATGAGTTAATATATTCTGAATGGCAGTTTAAACCTATTATTCTGTGTAAACCCTAGAGACTGTTGTGTGTGACAGTTCCAGGAGATCAGCAGTTTCTGAAATACTCAAACCAGCCCATCTGGTAACAAACACCTTGCCAGTCCTTGAAGCCACATTTTCCTTATTCTGATGTTTAATGTTAGCATACTGTAAATTGTGAGGCTTGACCTAGAGGTATATATTATGTATTGTTGTTCTGGCAAATGATTGGCTGATTGGGAAAGTGTGTTAATAAGCAGGTGTACAGATGTTTGTTTTGAGGTGGCTGGTAGGTGTATACGTGATTAAATCAGATAAGAATGTGCAAATATTTTCTGTCCTGGGAAATGGTCATATAATGGAAATCTTAGGGCAGTTGCTTTGGCAGTCATTAAATGTTTACGCAAAACATCTGTTTTCATGAATTGTTTAGGCAAATTAGTCTCTTCATCCAGATATTGTTAAGATACAGGGCCTTTCAAAGAGAGAACTCATTTTTCTGAGTGAAGAATGTGTAGTTATGTAAGTGCAGATCTGATTTTGTTTCCTTTAGATGTTATCGTATAAGCAAAGATCTAATAGATAAAGGTACTGTAGATAAAATACTTTAGTATTTCCTTAATAAGTGAAATAAAGTCCTGTTTGCTTATCGTCTAATCCATACCACGGGACTAGACGATAATCAGACGATAGTATGGACTAGCTTTTATGTGATTCACATTTTCCCCTTAAACTTTAGTTTCCAACATTGGTTAATAACAATGCTTTATTTTGTACCGTCACTATGGAGAACTGATTCTAATTTTTAAAAGGGCTAATAGGAATGAGCTCAACTGTTTAGAGGAGAGAAAATCCAAGAACATGCGTTTATATGCAAACCTGAATATATGTTTTATCACAATATAATCAATAAAAAACAAAGGACTGTGAGTTCCATGACATTGGTTGTGTGGGCCTGTCTATCAATCCATCTATAGAGACAGAGAGAGAGAGATGTGCTTGTGTCTGTGCCTGTATGTGCGTAAGAAAGAGAGGACATACTTGTTATTTTGCAATGATTGTCATGACCAGCACCTTGTTTGTCATAAATAATAATAATAATTTATTCTGCATGTGTGTGAATGTTTGTGTGTCTGTGTTGCTCTGTTTATAGTTATTATATGTTCAGACGGCCACTGGTGGTGATAGCTGACCCAGACATGCTCAGACATATTATGGTGAAGGAGTTTAATAAGTTCCCAAACAGAATGGTGAGTATGATACACCTGCTAATCACACATGCGCACACACATACACACGCATCTAGTTCAGAAAATGAGGCACTGTAGTAGGCACGAGCATGAATTTATACAGAAATACACTAGGTGTATGTAATATAAATAGGTGGTAATGAGTTGGTGTTAATGTTTCTAAATCAACACCTGCTCAGTAATAAGAAAAATAATTGCCACTTTCACTGAGCTTTATAATTAGATCTACATATGTAAAGCTTTCAGAGTGCCTCCTTTACTAGCTTGGCTAATCTACTGCAGGCATGAATTGAAACAGTTTTACCCTTAACATTACAGTACATTAAACTTACTTTAGTTGCCACAGAGCTGATCTGAACAGCTAAAGTTTAGTTGCCACAGAGCTGATCTTTCTCCCCTATTTTGAAGGAGAAATATTTTCACAACTCAGGTTCTTCTGACTGAACTGAAACATTTGTGATGACTTTTTGTATTAATATATAGTGTTGTGACTGAAACCAGGAATTTCATTTCAGAACTACAAGTTGAGTCTTACTATTCCGGAATGTGAGAGGACACAGTGGTCATGAGACCTACAGGTAGCATTAGCTCAACAGGTTTTAAGCTAACTAGCTACCCTGTAGCTAACAGCTTTCTGTGGTAAAGTGGCATTTAACCAAATTGTTAGCTGTGGTAAAATAAGACAGATAATAAAATACATAATGAGCATATTGTAGGTAAAAAAAAAAGAAATTTACTTCTGCAAAATATCAAGACATTGAAGCACAGTTTAGCTATATCTGGCTAATTAGATTCATTAACTAGCTTAATATAGGAATGCAGAATGTTGTTTCTTATGAGTTTCCCAGATTAAACATATTTATTACACAAAGCACCATCTTGGTAGTAATTTCTGCTTTGTACAGGTAGTGTGTGTGTTTTTCTGTGAGGAAGAATCAATAAATGTGTGTGGACAGTGAAACATCAGTGTAAGCAAAGCTGGCACCACGGCACTTTCAACCCCACGATGCCACTGTGGTCATCACTAATGATCACATGACTTATTTATCAAAGCTAAAGGTCAGGTTCTGAGCTAACCTGGATCTGGGAGCAGAGCCTTCTGGGTAATGTAAAGATGACAGCAGGAGCAGATCAATACTGAGACCATGTGCTCACCATGTATGAAACCCCAGTAGTTTATAAATATCTTTATATCTTCATATCACATCTCAGGCTGTGACCTGCAGTGCACTGTGGTGTGGGACCAGTGGTCAGTGTGGTAAGAGTGTGTGTGTAAATTTTACCAAGAAGCTCATGATACACACACCATCTGTGACAGACAGCAGGAGAAAACTCATAAAGAGGATCACCATGGCAGCCCAGAAACAAACATAACATGTTGGCTTCTGTGTGCACAAATAAATACTCGACATTCCCTCACCAGATACACACCCACATTTAGAAAAATGTACTCAGTCCTCTGTAGAGCTGAGCCTGCTCCCGGTTATCTTTATTCTCACAGTGTAAACATGACATGGACGAACAGATGGACAATTGCTTTAATTAACCGTATTAAATCAGGCTGTGTAACCACAGCAGTCAAAGTAAATTTAGTTTTAATAATAATGGTAAAAAATACAAGCTTCAGACGAACCAGCTTCAGAAGAATGCTTTCAACGTCAAACAGAACCTTGAAAAATGCTTTTTGTAAAAGACTGAGATCATGCCACTTCTAAATCAACTGCTCCAAGGGCCCCACGGTGGAATTTGCAGTCTTTACTAGCACAGGATTCTTGCCACTATTGTTCTAACTCATTAGGCTAAGTTACATATGACTTTATTTTTCAAAATATCTTTTAAATGTGCAATAATAGATTACAGCAGAAAGACAAGAATGTCTGACATTTTTTCTGGGTTCCTCAAATTGTCCGGTGTTTTTCATGATAATCGCTATTCGTCGTTTCTGTAGTGTATTAGTAATTACCACAAACAGAAATTCCTTGAAGAAGAGGAAAATGTCGTTTACTCGGAATCTTACTTATAATGGAAGTATGAGGAGAGATAAAAGTATTTTTATAGAACATTTTGATTAAACACTCAATCTTGTAAATTTATAGGATTCATCTTTTTTTTAAAGAAAAGCTTTTTTAAGTTAGTCATGTGTTTGTTTTACATCATAAATAAATCATAAATACTTATAACTGTTGTTTTACTTTATTGTGTAGTCTATACCTGTCTATATCATTTACCTGTCTTATTATAAGACCATTATTATTGATTTATTGATTTATTTTGCTGGGACCCCCCCTTTCTCATCTGTCCTACCAACGTCTCCTTTCTCATCTGTCCTACCAACCAGGTAGGGCAAAGTCTATCATATTCGTCCTGCAAGACATGTAACGCTAGCCAATTGCATCTTTTCATTTTTCAACGTTAGACACTCATAATCAACTAGTGTCACTGTGTTTGACATGAGAGCGCAGGTATGCCATCCCCGCCCCTCGAGAGAGCATGGCCGGTGTGCTCTCTGGACACCCAGTTATAACTGTAGCGTCACACAGTAATCAAACTTATGATCCCTGTATGATAGAGCAAAGGCAATTATGGCAAACCACTCTAAGCCATTATTAATATTTTTGCATATTTGTTCCCACCAGTTTGTTCATTTTTCAATTTCTATCCGTCTTCACTAACATTTAGCACCACCCAAACAGATGCACATGCTTCTTCCAAGACATATGATACAAGCCACCACAACTTTTTCAGCTGTTGCTTGCGCAACATTACAGGTCATCAAACACACTCAGAGGAGTGCTATCTACCCTCTTCTGCATACATGAGCTCACAGATGCCAACAGTTGAGTCATCTTGTTTTGATTGACAACTTTGATTGAAAAACTGTGTCCAGTTTTGCTCGTATGCTATGCAGTGTCCTAATGATAGAGCAACTGATTTTCTGTGGCACTATTTAGAAGCAAAGTTCCATTATTTTATTCAAATATTTTGCACATTTATTGATTTCTACAACCGCCCTTAGTCTTCTACTGTAAAACCCTTATAAGCAAATGCATTTTCTAGTGATTTATGGTTACAGGTTACAGATACTGATCAGTCTGAAAACCACAAGAGCTTACTAAACCTGAAACAGTGATATGAGCTTCATCATCATCTTTGTCTTTTTAATTATTTAGGTATTAGATATGGCTGCAAAGCCGATGTCAGACAGTCTTATCATGCTACAGGACGAGCAGTGGAAACGAGTGCGCAGCATCCTCACACCAACCTTCAGCGCAGCCAAGATGAAAGAGGTAAACTTTCACACCACTCCTGTGTTTTCAAATCAATTCTGTCACCATTTTGGTTATTAAAATCTGCGATGTGTGAAATCAGATTGGGAAATGTTGATTAATGATACCGTAACTGCAGAAGGGAGTGTATTTACTTAAATATAATTATTGGTTTGGAACAAAAGTGTAGATCATTTCGCTTTTTGAGATATAAAGTAGCTTAAACGTCAGTCTTTTCATCAGCAATGCTTTGTGTTGACTGCTATGATTTAATCATTGCATTATAAGAGATAAGATTAAGAGGCAAATGTGCACACACACAAAACATACAGTACAGTGGTGATGTCGTATAGTATTTGTTCTTATGGAGTGCTTGATCATTAAGTCTTTTGTAGTGGCTGTGGCAGAATATTCTTATTTAAACTGCTGGTATAAAATTTTAACATAAGATTCTTGTTAGAAGGATATCTGATGATATCTGGTGTAGAGGCATTTGTATAATGAGCAATTACATCAATATGTTATTTATTCCTTCACTGTTGCTAGGAACTATAGTACCAGATACCACCACAATGACTAAAAAACTGGCCAAAATTTAATGAACATTTATTGCAGTATATGCTTGCTTGACACTGGCAGAACAGTTCTTTCTGGGACTTAGTCCATGAATTACACATGGCTAATCAAATACAGAGAAAGGACACAGAGTGGCAGCCATAAACTTATTATTGTTCCTTTGCTCAATATGCGTTACAAAGTTTTACATATTCACTGTGTTTTTCTCCCATAGCTGTTAATCATAGGTACACTCAGATAGTCTCCAACAGCTATATTTCTTATAGATTTAAAGTATGAAGAACAACTTAAAGTATCTAATAAACAATTGTGACCAATATGTATAAATTGTCTTGCTGATTGTTTAAATGTCATATCTCTATAAAATGTTTAGTTTTAATATTTTTTCCCTGCCAATTTTCTGATATTCAATCTTCTGGACTGGAGTCAATCTCCTCCAGTCCAGTAGGTGGCGGTGTTGCACCAAACCAAAAAATAAATTCAAAAGAAGAAGAAGCGAGACTGGCAAAATACTAGTATTTGCAGTACTGTATATGCAAGCATTTTGTATTTTCTAGAAAATTTGTGGTAAATTTTCAAGGAATTTGTCAATATTAAACTATATACAGTACATTTGTAAGGTTGCCTAAATATTTTTAAAAGTGTAAAGTGATTCTGAATCAAAAACTGATTCTTTCATTAAATTAAATAAATCGACCAAAAAAAAAAAAAAAAGATGGATTAAACTGCATAATCGATTAAATTGCACACACTCTCAGTGCAAATGTACAGATATAATGCAGCATAATCAGCTTGAATTTACGTTCATGGGATTGGCTGAAATTGTAAGAGATATCTGATAGACTGCAGGGAATGCCCTTTTGAAATTTTTTGTTTTAAAGTTTTAAGTTTTAAAAATCCACACACAAATGTGTGGATGTTCATGAAACTCAAGCGGTGTGTAAATGCAGACTCAACAGTCTGCAAATAAATGGAGTCACAAAATACATTTGTCAATCATATGATATTTATATGGATTACTGAATGCATTTGTGAATGATGTGACATTTATTTATGCGCCATGGAACTGATTTGACTCTCTAGGTTTTACTCACAGCTCTGAAAAAAACTTGCTGTTAAGGGGATTGATAATTCTAGGTGTGAATGTATGTGTGAAGATGATTAGAGATCCTCATCAGGATAACGTAGTTACTAAAGATGATTGAATCGGACAGTATTGCAGCCTTGAATAACAACAGCAGATCCAGTACACGCTGTCAGTTCGCCAAGAATAAGAAATGGTCCGAAATAAAAGTATGAAAGAATGAAAGGAGACAGAAGTAGAGCAAAACAAACATTGACTCAGCTTCAATAAGCCAGTGATTCTCAAAAAAAAAAGGAAAGAAAAGAAATACCTAAGGAAAGATAAAGCTACTGGCTTTGGCCTGGGTTTCTAAATCAAGTCCTGGAAGACTAGAGTCGAGCACAGTTTGGTCATTTTCCTGCCATAACACACCCACTAAACATGGTAATTATCTGGTGAGTTGAATCCTTTTTTTTTTTAAGTTGGGAAGGAACACAACTGGTCTCAAACACCCCAGGAATCCTGGCATAAGCAATTGTAGGTTGAGACTGCCCAGAAGAGGTTAGAGTGATTTGTGGAGCAGGATAGTTGGGTTCATGGAATGAAAATATCTGACGTTCATTAGTTATTCTCAAACAAATTAACTCTAAATTCTTATACTCTAAATACTTGCTAGTATGGAGAGCCTTGTGACCAAAATAAATAGCCACTATGGTGTTGTGGTTTATAGAAAGGCCTCTGATGATTCTGCTTCCTGTAAGTGGGGCGAACTGACTATCTTTGTGCTTTCGAACGAAAATATCTCTCTTTCCTAATGTGCATGAAATGATAAACCTACTGACTTGTGAACTATATCAGATAAGGTGGCATTGGACGTTGGTGACAACAGGCGAGAGAAAACCGCAAGCGTCAGTCTCTCAGGCAGAAAGCATGGGAGAGTGAAATCCTGGCCACAGTGTTGCAGTGTCCTAAATATTTAATGACCTCATAAACATCTTTATTGTCAACACCAAACCCGAGTCCGGGCATGCAGAGCATGTTTGTTAACTTAATTACAGCAAACAGAATATTATTTTCATTCTCATGCTGCTTTTAGACCTGCCCACGCTTTGTATGACGTGGAACCAGAGCTGACATATTTTAGAAGTTTAGAATGATGAGAAGCATTTTAAATCATGAATATTGACGTGTATGAGTATCTGATCTTTGTTTGAGGTTATTTTTCAAAATGTAGAATCAAATTTAAACTCGCACCGAGGGTAGAAGTACTTGACCATACCATACATCATTATTATTTCAAACAGCAAAAGAATAATTTCATTAAAGATTTGAATGTGTTTTTCATTTAAATAGTTACAGATCAAATTCATATAATAATAATAATAATAATAATAATAATAATAATAATAAAATAATAATATAATAATAATAATAATAATAAAATTAATAATGAGCAGTAATTTTTTCATGTTGCTGTTATAGTCATAGTTCATTGACTTACAGGTTTTTACTGTAAATATGCACATCTATTAAAGTCGGGATATTCTTTTCTAATAAAGAAGTTCTCCGCCATGTTGCTCCCATGTTGCAGATGTGCTATTTTTACACACAATACATGGTTGCAATGTTAAACCTCATGGTCTTATTCAAAGATGTCTTGCATCCTGTATTGATTTTCATTAGTTGTGTGGCAGTCGCAGGAAGAGACAGAGGACGCTGGTCCTGTCATCCTCCATCAGCTTCTCCAGTCTTCTTCATTTGCCTTCAAAACCAGCACTGATTTGATCTGAAGCACACATCCTGTTCCACCACACAAGCATACGCATGGCCATAGGATAGTAATATTTCCTGGTCATTATTTTTTATTTAGGATTTTGTTTTAAATTGATGATAAATATTTAAATCTGCCCGAGTCTCTCAGGGTATACCATCTAAACAGACAGGTCATCTCTCTACACAGCTGTGTGTTGCAGAGGGAATCACATTAAGCATCTCAGAGCAATGTCGAAAAGACTACATGGAGTGTTTAAAACATCCATTGTACTGTTACATTTCACAAGTAGCAAATGAGCATTATATGAGCTCATGCACAACAACCGCATTCTCTCTGCTCACTTTTACCACCATGTTGTAAGTACTGCAACAGTAAACCTGTAATTAAAGCACTCAGGCAAGTTAAAACCAAGGGGAAAAAATACTAGCTACCAGAAAGGTATACGCTGAAGTCAGTAATGCTCAGTAGTTTGTATTCCAGTGACATTAGAGTTGAATAGTTCAAAATGATGTTTTTGTACCCCTCTCTCAGAACGACTCTCTGACATTTGAAACACATAAAAGCTGTTAAACTACATTGTAACTAGTCCACGGTTCACTGAACCAAAGTAAGTGTTTTGTGTCTGCATGTTGATTATCTGTAATAAGGCTTTTATGACTATGAGCGAACGTAGGTGGGGGGAAATTAGTATTCGGAAACTAAATTTTTTTCCCTTTTTAACACACACTCTATTTCCAGTGCATATAATACTCTTCAAAATACTATATAATTACAGTATTGATACAATATTGTATCTTCTAATGATCAATAGCAAGTTGATCATTTATGATCATAAAGTTTTTAATCTTTTTTTCATTTTTAGTTCTCAGCGACACAAATGGAAAAATGAAAACGCTTTAGACCTTGAACGTTACTCTAATTACAATTTGTTTAATAGTATAGACAGTTATAAGTATATAATATATATACTTATAGTATATATAGTATATAGTATATAAGTTCCTGGACAGCCTTCTCTCAGATTAATTATAAGTATGGCAGGAGGGAAGCCAGAAGCCAGTCAAAAACAAGGTAAAACAAGGTAATAGAACAATAATTCAGCAATGCTGAATGCAGTTCACTCACAGTGAAGCACGGTGATGGCAGCATCATCTCATGGGATTGTTATGTTGCAACCATGGGGCATTTTATGTCATTGAAGGGAACATAAATGGCGAGAAGTAATGGGACATACAGTATTGAAGAATAAATTAATATCATAATCAAAGAAATATAATCTGGGCAGAAGATGAATTTTTGCAAGACAACAATCCCAAACATGCAGTGAAAATAACTCAAGAAGGCCTTACATGGCCTAGACAATGTCTTGACCTAAATCTCATTACACTTTTTGAAATTGCGTGACCAGCAGAAGGACTGGTGTAACCTTAGTAAATTGAAGCTGATTTCTAAAAGAAATAGTCCTAAATTGACCCATGATGCTGCACAAACCTAATACCTTCTTACCATGAATATCTTGAATTGCCAAAAGTGGCTTTGTAACAGCATACTAATGTATACATTACATTATATTTCCCTTTCATTTTTGTTTATGCAAAAGACATTGTGTATGTACATTTCAAGTGGATATATACAGCAGGGATATTTAATTTCATCACTGTCTCTAAACAAAGTAGTAGTGCTTTTTTTAACCTGTCTGCATGTTTTTCCCTTTTTCATTTAAAATCCATGTTCTTTATATAATACCACTGCCATGGCTTATGATAAGTTTTTCGGCAGCGCTCCCCTTGAGGAGACTGACCTTAGGCTAAAACCTCTAAACCTACTGGCTTAATACAGTGCTGAATACGGCATTCATCATAAGACAAATTTAATATTTATGAAAGAGTATTTTGTCCCTTTTGTTTTTTCAATGATCAGGAGAGGAGAAATGCTTCAGGTAAATATAGCTGGCTATATAATGATAGACACAGGCTGCTGTGAGATAAGGTGGCAATGTACTGTAGAAGATTAGGTTAAGGGCAAAAATATCATATTAAACGAGTTTTATGTCATTTCTATGATACATGATATGCATTACAATGCATAGGATTGCTAACAACCTAAAACTGACAATAAAGTAAGTCTAAAAAATAATAACGTAAAGTGAAAAAAAGAAAACGGTTTAATAATAATGCATTAACAAGTTCAAACCGGATGAAACATTATCTTTAAATCAACTGCTTAGAATAAGTTATAAAAACATTACAAAACTTAGAAAAAATTTATTGTGATACTTGTGATATCTCAGAAGAGGGTACCTATTATCTATTATATATTGCCTAGCCATTTTTGGGATATTAGTATGGCTCAGGTCAGCCTGCACTTTCTCCACTCAGGATTTGTCAGCTGGTCTTGCTTCAGTGCACCATCAAGTCTCTCCCTCTTTTCCCTTTGTCCATTTTTTTTCTTTTCTCTTTTTTGTTATTGCTGCTTGCACCCTCATCTCTATCCTTCTGAGTGAGCAGGATCAATAGGCAGGTCTGGTGTAAGATGGAGGCTTATCACAGTGTCAGTCATTGGCATCTGAGCGGAAAGCTACAGTGCTGAGGAATAGGAAGAGGGGGGTGGGGGTGGGGGTTGCGGGGGTGAGTGGGAGAGATCACCAGGACTACTGCTCAGGGTACTGTGACATTTCTGCACTCACTGACTAAAAAAGATCTTTTATATATAGTAGTGCCTTGCATACTTATTTACCCCTTAAACATATTATAACATAACAATCTAGAACTTACATTAACTTAATTTGGGGTGATTAATATAAATCTATATAACTTTGCTAATAGTTTTGAATTTGTTTAGTTTGCAAAATTGTCTAAAATCAAAAAGTTGTGATTGTGTAAGTATTCACCTGTTGCTATAAAATCCTTACATTATTTCTGGTGCAAGTTGATTTTATTTGTTGATCACAATATGCTGTAAGTATATCTGTCTTGGGGTAACCTCAGAACATACCTAAACAAGCAGCTATAGAAAAAGTATCAATCACATCTTGGTAATAAGAAATATTTCAAATTTTTGGACGTCCTGCAGAGCACCATTGATAACGTTCATAAAAAGAAATGTGAAAGAATTTGGCACAATCAAGAGGAGGTCAACTAAAAGGAGAAGGATGAGTTGGAACCAGAACTCATTTAGGTGAATTACACCAGTGAGTGTGAAGATTTATTACCATTTTTTGTAAATCATTTTGGAAACCAAATAAATTTCTACCCTTTTTCAATAAAGGTTTTTTTTTGTGTATAATCATGACATGCAGTCACAATAATATCTGTTTCAGTTCGACATTCTAACAGCAAAAAATGTGAAAAGGGTCAGGGGGAATACAAGTCAATGGTTAAATACGTGTGACGTCTTAACCCTGGTAATAAAATTCTTGACGTGTAACAGTTCAGTGTTTGTGTGTTTTGCACAGATGGTCCCTCTTATCCATGTAGCTACAGAAACACTACTGAACAACCTGCAGGCTTATGCAGAGTCTGGAAAGAGCTTTAACATCCACAGGTATCAATATGTGTGTGTGTGTGTGTGTGTGTGTGTGTGTGTGTGTGTGTGTGTGTGTGTGTGTGTGTGTGTGTTTGTGTTGGGGGTGGTGTTTTTAGATCCTAATAGAGAACAAATGTCTCCACAGCTATAGGAATATCTGACATTTTTGACAGAGTATGGACATCTAGCTGATCCCATGAGCAAAAAGTGTCTAAAAAATAATAATAATAATGAATTGAGGTGTATACTGCTTAAAGGATTGTGTTAGTAAGTCGTTAATATTTTCCTGCAGGTGTTTTGGCTCCTTCACTATGGACGTGATTGCGAGTGTGGCGTTCGGCATGAATGTGGACTCTCAGAACAACCCCAGTGACCCGTTTGTGTACCACGCCTCCAAGTTCTTTTCCATATCTTTTTTCAACCCCTTGATAGTCCTCTTCAGTACGTTACATTGTCACATTTAGCCATTCTTCTAATCCAAAACATCATTCAGTGCCCATTATTTCCTTTTTAATTATTCAACAGCCGAGGTCACATCACGTAGGGAGCTCCATAAATGACTATTTGATATGAACTTTAATGAAGGCAGTATAAAGATATAGCACATTTATTGCAGGCAGGAATAAGAGGTCTCGTTTAAAATGCCTTTGTCCTTGTGTTTATGACTTAAGAATATTGGTAAATGGCCTTGTGGTTGTCCTTTGTGTTCTTAGTGGCTTTCCCGTTCCTGGCACGACCGATGGGTGGCTTGACTAGAAATAAAGAAACCAGAGAGATGAGCAAGTTCTTCACTACGTGCGTTCAGAAACTAATAAAGCAGAGGGATGAGATGCCTTCCAGTCAGGTATAGCACAACATTGGAGGATTGCATTTAAATCAGCTGTGCATATAGTTGAATTCAAATAAGGTTATACAGTACTTGTGCCTTATGATATCTGGATATACTTGGTTCATACTTTTTGTGGTTTATTTACAAATAAAAAATACACACACACAAAAAAAATGGGGTTAAAGCTGTAGTCAAGGCCAAGATCAAATTTAAAGGGTCTTGATTCCAACACCCTTTAAATTCAAAATGAAGTCAAGACAATTTATGGTCAAGAACAATCAAATTTTTATTTCAAGGCTAAGGCTTTAATTATGACGTTTGATTTAATTTGCACATTGTGCCAATAGTTATTAATCTCTGTTTTCTAAAAGAAGGAAAAATGTCTTGCCAAGACATATTGTGGAAAAATTGTACGACCATAAACATTTGTCAACACCAAGATCATATGTCGAAGGATCAATGCACCAATACTCAAGACCAGTACCAGACTCAAGTTCTACTTGTTTAAAAGGTGTATCTTTCAACAAGACATTCAACATGTTTTTTCAATTTTATAAAGGACCAAAAACAGCCTAAAATTTTCCAGGTGTGACTTAAAGAAAACAGTACATTACATCTGGTAGGGCTATAACTCAATGTGTAGAGGACTTGGGGACAAACTTTACAGCTACACAGAGAGAATGGAATCAGTTTCAAGGCAAACATTGGACACAGAAATTGTTCGAGAACATCTATGTCTTATTCAGTCAGGGAGATTTTTTACAGTTATGATTTACCCACACAATTCGATCATTTTTGATAGTCATGTTAAAAAATTCAAATTGGTAAAAATATAATAAAAATAATCTGATCATCATGGTTTTTAAGTATTAGGCAAACACAACAGCATACATCTTTTCTCACTGTGCATTATATTTGTTTAACAAAAATGAAGCCCCCAAAAAACATAAGGGCCATATTAAGTACCCCCTTATTGCTCCCACAGGATTTAAGAGGGTAAGCTGGATCCAGGTGCTGCTAATAATCAGCCCTTGATTAACTGATCATCAGCAGTTGTGCAGAAAGCTATAAAAGCAGATGTTTTGGCAGTTTGCAGGTCTGGAGCTTTCAGGTGTGTGTTAACACAATGCCAAGAGTGAAAGACAACAGTAAGCAGTGGTCTCAGACAAGCAATTGTTGCTGCACTTCAATCTGGAAAAGGTTATGAAACCATTAACAAACAATTTGGAGTTTTCAAGTGGAAAGCAGTTAAGACAGTTGTCTATTGTCCAAGGAGTGGACATCACAGCACATTCACACCAAGGTCAGAC
Source organism: Clarias magur (assembly GCA_013621035.1). Lineage (NCBI taxonomy): Eukaryota > Metazoa > Chordata > Actinopteri > Siluriformes > Clariidae > Clarias > Clarias magur. The sequence goes on along the minus strand of QNUK01000292.1, from coordinate 812,382 downwards.
CATGTAATGCTCAGAGAAAAAAAAAACAAGTTAGATCTCAGACCCCACAGGCCTCACTGAGCATGTTAAATTTTTATAGTACATAACAGCACAATTAGAAGAAGACTGAACAAGTACAGTTAGTTTATGAAGGGTTGCCAGAGGAAAGCCTCTTCTGTCTAAAAAGAACACAGAAGCATGCCTGAAATTTGCAAAACTGCATCTGAACAAAGCACAAGGCTTCTGGATGTACTGTATGTCTTATAGACAATGTCTTAAGTGACATCTTAAGTGGAGTTGCTTGGCCGTCATGCCCAGCACAGAAACACCCCATGCCTACAGAAACTCCTCTGTATACCCGAGTATTCTAGAGGCAAATGTGAGACCATCTCTCCATGCGAAAGGACAATTAGCAGTTAAGTTAAGCACAGCAGTTAAGTCTATTATACTACATATAATGTTTTAGAATGGCATAGTCAAAGTCCACCCTTTCAGTCAACTCAAATGCTGTGATGGGACCATAAGAGAGCTGTAAATATGCAAATGCACAAAAACCTCAATGAACTAAAGCATTGAAATTCCTCAACAGAGATGTTGTAAGAATGATAAAATCAGACAGGAGACAATTGCTTCAGGTTAATGCTACTAAAGGCGGATCTAATTCATAGGGTTACTTAGTATTGCCCACATATTTTTGTTTTTAATTTTTTTAAATAAATAATGACATGGTGAAAAAAAATCTATATGCTGTTGTTCCATCTGAGGTTGTATTTGCTGATACTAAGATAAGCTACGATCCGATGATCTCAGTTATGATTTTACACAAACGCACATATAAAAGAATTAAAAGATGGCGTACTACCTTTTGAATCTGACTATATGACCTTCTGTAAAACCTAAAAGTGTATTTCTTTTTCCTATATGTTTTGCCCTAGCATTTTCAGCATATTGTGCTCTCTCTAGTACTCTCTTGTCCTAACCTTTTCCCATGACATTGATAGAGGCGAAGGGACTTCCTGCAGCTAATGCTGGATGTGAGGAGCAGTAAGGAGCTTGCCTCCTTGGATCAATTCGATGTAGTGAATCAAGCAGATGAGCAAATTGTGGCTGATGGAAATGAAGAAAGCTGCCACGAGCCATCAAAACCCAGCAAGCAGAAAAGGATGATGACTGAGGATGAGATTACAGGCCAGGCCTTCATCTTCCTCGTTGCTGGCTATGAGACAAGCAGTAACACTCTTGCATTCGTCTGCTACCTGCTGGCCATCCACCCGGACTGTCAGAAGAAAGTACAGAAAGAGGTGGATGACTTCTTCACCAGACACGTAAGTAAAAAAAAAGAAAGAAAGAAAGAAAAAAAAAAGCTGAACCCATTGAGGTACAATGCAGTTTTGAAGAAATGAAACACATTAATATGTTTAGATTGAGATATTTGTGATGTGCTCAGCCATATTTTGTGCTAATGTCTTGGTTGCTGTTGTATTTTCACTATTCTTATAAGAAGTTAGTGGAAATGTGCCTTGCTATTGTCATAAGGAAGCTCAGTAACGTTGCAATAAAATCAGTTTTTTGGTGTTTATGTAGAATTGAAGAGATTCTAAACAGAGGTTGCGTTCCTACATGTGCTATAATTAGCTGTGATTTCTACACGTATTGTGTCTTCTGTTGTTTCCAGGGAATAGTTTTTGTCTGCACATTGGTCAGAAATCTCAGAATCTGTTCATCATATCATTTAGCGTTTTTTACGGATTCAGCGCTTTAGTCTCGATGTGGGCGTGGCTATATGCGTCACTCAACAGAGCTAATCAGGATTATGCCGAAGACAAAGAAACGACCGTAATGCATCTATAAGCCGGCACAATTCTTAATACAAACACACGACTCATCGTGGCTTACTCCAAAAAAAAAAAAAAAAAGCTGAATATTTTACTTATTATATAAGATACTCAACCATACAAAATTTCATTTCTTTGCATTAATAAGTTTCAGAAAGACAACCAGACATGTTCGTGGGCCTCATCTTGAAAGAATAATATCACTGATTACTTTAAAGCTATTCATCATATTTTAAGGTTTAATCCTTTTTTGGGAGGATTTTCCCCTTTTTTCTCCCTAATTTAAGTCGTGTCCAATTCCTCCCCGTCCCTAGGGGGCTCTCACATTAAGGCTACTACTACCACTCAGCCGGGAGGGCTGAAGACTATCACGTGTTTCCTCCGAACCACGTGACGCCAGCCGACCGCATCTTTTCAAACTGCTCGCTCACGCACTGTTGGGGGCGGCGTAACACACTTGGAGGACAGCGCTATCCGCTCCTTCTGCATGCGTGAGCTCACAGACGCCCCTGATTGGCTGTAAAGCCGTGATTAATGTGGGAGCACTAAGTACCTCTCATCCCTCCCCTCTGAGAGAGCTCGGCCAATCAGCTCTCTCTAGGCCTCCAGCTGCGAGAGGTTACAGCATCACCCGGGAATCGAACTTGCGATCTCCGGATGATAGCGCGAGCACTTTACCCGTCAATGACTATATGCCACATATAGTATATGCCACACTAACAAATAAAAATTTCAGAGCAATTTCTTGCATTGAAAAGTGAACTGTGTTTGGTTATGTAGCCTGAACAATCTGAGCACTATCTGTCTGAATGCTGAACATTCACTGGCATGTTTTTTTTCTGTACAAGTGCTCAGTGGAACTCACAGACCCACTCAAATATATAGCACACGTTTGCAATAATGGTGGCACTTCAGCTTTGTGTGTGTGTGAGTGTGTGTGATTGCATATATGAGGAAGAGAGTGCGAAAATACAGATTGGTAACGCACGATTCCTAGCTGAAACCTGCAAACTGTGATGGAGGGAAACGAGCAGAGGGGGCTGAGCAGGTCTGTTAAGTGTGCGCTGTTAAAGGAAATAAAGGTCTCCGGGTGACCCACATTGCTTTCTTGTCATTTTCACTTCACCGTGAAGTCACATTTCCCTGCAAAGTAGCATTCTCAACTCAGAATAAGCAAAACCGCATAATGCATTATTTCATGAAATCTGTGATTAAGAGGTGCTGTGGGCGTGACAGCATGACTCCATGCTCAGATAAACAACTCGTGGAAGAAAATCAGAGAACGGGGCGAGCATGAAGTATTTTAGCAGCTCTAACTACATCAGAGCACCGGCGGTTTTGTTTAGCTCCTTGTCCTCTTTTCTCATAATGCCACCGTAATAGCCGACACATAAACCCAGCCTTGTTAAGCACGCGCCTGCATCTGCTGAATCTTAATACCTGCAGCCAGCAGGCAGCCCTCGGATCAAACACAGAGCTGGTCCATCTCAATGACTCCCTTTCTCCTCTTTCATCTTATACACTTACTCTCATTGACTCTCACATGCTCCATTTAGCCCTGCTCAGGAAGTCTGGGTCTCTTTAGCCTTTTTCTTTTTTTGGGCAACTGGGAGTTTATGAATGTAAACTTTGGCTACAGCGTTTTGGGCATCATTTGTTACTTGTGGCAGCTTATACGTACATGGACATCCATTTCCATGCTTTTTGTGCGTTGATTGCAAGTATTATTTTTTTTTGCTTACTTGCTAAATTGATAAGTCAATCAGAAAATGTTGGACACAGCAGTTTCATGATGGCTGTGCTCCGACACTTCATTTAAACCCCCCACAATTAAGTTTCATGTTGTGAAGCGCTTTTGTCCACATGATGTTTTATGTGAAAGTTTAAGTTTCAGCAAAAGTTATTTTGCAGCTTTCGCAGCCCACAGTTTTGAGCTGTGCATAGTAGCTCAAAAGGTGACAGCAGGACTGGCTTTCTGTTGGTGTGTTTAGGAGACGTGCCTGCACACCCAGCAATAGCCGCGCTCTTTAAGTTTTACTCGGAGCAGCTGGGCATCCGTCCACAGCAAGCCATCTGACCATAGTGGATATGAAGGTCAGTGCGTCCCTCCCGGCTGAGGCTGCACTGCCTGGCATGACTTTTGAATTTAGCTCACTGAAGAGCAAAGGGCCTTTCAGTTTATTTTGTAAATGCATCTAGCTGTGCTCCAACTGAATGCTCCTCGGCACTGAAAGCTTTTCAAATGTCACTCTCCTGCTCAAGCAGCACAGAGCGCTGAGTTTGTACCACAACATTAATGTGCACAGATAAACTAAAAACACTTTCAAATGTCAACCTTTTTTTCTTTAGATGTGCTATTTACCTAATTGGTACAGTACTTATCATGCAGTGTGAATCACTAATTATTGTGTACTGTTACTGATCTATTAATACTATATTTATATTAAAGTTGTGTTCTTAGTTGAACCCAAAATGGTATTGTTTGCTGTTAGACGTAAATGGTTCATTTGTTTAACAGTTAGTGTCATTAGCTTTCTTGGCTGTAGGTGAATCACTGGATGTGATATTTGGCCTCTTTTTTACTTCTTCCAGATGGCACTTATTAGATTACAGACCCAATACACTATAGTTTGGTAATGTTGAGAGATATCATGGTTATGGAGCTGCTGAGGTGGCACTGTGGTTATGACCACAAATTAATACATTAAGACCACAGGTTAAACTTTTTGCAAGTTATTTTGTTACCACAAATTAATATATCAAAGCCACAATCTTTCCCAAGCTTTATTTTGTGGTCATGAAAAGTTCAGAACCAAAGCATGGAGATGATTGATATTTACTCTTTCCTACAATTTTGTAATAATTCAAAAAAATAAAAAGCTTAAACGTGAACAGATTTTTATTTTTCCCGTTCCCACCAAGTAATTAACTGGAGGGCTCATGATGATCTAATACATTTTAAGTCATGGGCTCATGTTACCCAATTTGTGGCCACAGCTTCCCTATCTCACCACCACAAGATAATAATCCCATGAAATGCCTCATGATATTAGCTTGTGACCTCAATACATTTATTTTTGGTCATGCCTTATCAAAAAAATAATATCACTTCAGAGATTTTGTACAATACATGATGGATACAGCAAAAGATTTCTTTCTTCGGCACTCGCTGTCAAGCTTTCTTGGCTGTAGATCCTAGACACTAAATTAGTAGACAGATAGGACTGGAGTGTCTTTCACCCTCAGAATGTCACTCTTACTAAGCCTCTGTCTTTTTAAATAAGCAATATTCCTGAGCTCGGAGCTGCCTCAGAGCTCCAGCATGCAGCAGTTTTTATCATCAATTGGTTTAAACGGTGAAAACACAAATTCCTTGCTGACTGTCTGACTGTGTGTGTGGAGCACATTGTGTCTAGGCTTGTATTTTCCTGCATTGTGTGGTGGCACCCCCAGGGTGTCCCTCATTAATTTGCCCTTTTTTTATCTGCATAAATTGCAGAGTGAGATGAAGCAGAGCGTCACCTAATGAGTCAGCCAGAGGTGGGAGACGAGGGCAGGAAGGCGAACCATGTAACAAAAATTACACATTCATAGCCTCAGCCATTCCTTCTTACTGACGCTTCGGAGAAGAAAAAGACTAAATTCGCGTCTGGCTTCATTCCCTTCATCTACCATACAGTGTCGTGTTTATGAGTTAACTATTTTATAAATCCAGGCAACAACTCATGCAGACTGCCCCCATAGCAGGCACAACAATTTCCTTTTGCTTTAAATTTACTTTCAGAAGCATTCATATATAAATGCTAACATAAGATGCACCAGTGAAGCCAACAGGTATGGCGCGGCGTATTTCATTTGTATTAGGATATTCTATAATAATCTTATGGTGATCTTTAGTCTGCCCATGTGGAGTCTTCCTCAGGAGCATTGAGTGGTTTTTAAATGATGAGAAATCCAACTAGAATGGATCAGGCATGTCCAGAGAGAAGAACGGGTCAGGTGTTGGTATCTCAGGAGTAACGTATAGCAACTGCGAGAGAGAGAGAGAAAAAGAGAGGACTGTTTCAGTGTAGGCAAAATGCAAGCAAGGACTCTCTTAAGCCTAGGTACTGTATGATAGCATAAGTAAGAAGGAGAGTCCGAAGGTAACAGACATGCTGGCTTATTGGAACATAGAGGAGCCGTACACATCAAACTTGAGGTAATGCTTAAGTAGGGGGTGACAGCAGCCAAACATCTCAGTTCACAAAACCAGTCTATGCCCATGAGCCCTTTTACCTGAGGGAAAAAAAACTAAAATGCTTGATGTAAATAAGTTTTCAGCCTAGATATCTTACACTGAGACTGTTCATGGCCTGAACACTTACAGGAAGTTTGGTTCATAACTATAAGGCTTTGTAATAGAAAGCTCTGCCCCTTGCGGTAGCTTTCACTACTTGAGGTCCCAACAAACGATCTGCACCTTTTGATCGAAGCAGAAAATAAAAGACCAGATTATTCCTCAGGTACTGTGGTATGAGACCATTCAGTGCTTTATACAGTAGGTCAGTAGTTTATAATCAGAGTGTAAAGTTTCAGTGAGCACCAAGGCAGTGTGATAAGATAACATAGGAGTTATGTGGTCATATCTTCAGGTTCTAAGAACTCTGGCTACTGCATTCTTGACTAATTTGAGCTTGCTTATGCACCTAGTGAAACATCCAGACAATAAGGCATTACAATAATTCCACCTATAGGTTACAATAGAACGAGTTATTTTCTTTACTCATCACTCACAATATTTCCTATCTTCACAATGTTTCTGAGATAAAAGAATGCTGTCTCAGAAATATTTTCTACAAGAGCTTCAAACTAAAAAATCACACCAAGGTCAGCACAAGTACTCCTTTCTTGTCAGAATAAAAGGAAGTAAGTAAGTAAAAGGAAAGGTTAATAAGGTGTTCACTACTATTCAGTGTTTTAAATATAGAGCAGAAGTGCATAGTTTGCTTTTCTAATTCAGACTGATGATGTACTAAAGTTATGAACTGGCTGGTACTTACCCACAGTGTAGGGGTCATGAAGGAACACTAAGCTAAAAGCTGTGAGCTAATGTTACTAATGCGTGAGTAGATTTATATTAATAGAGCCTGCTATTTTAACGAAATGAGTGGTCATTGGCACTCAGTCTTCACCTGTTTTTATATTCACTTAATTGACTACAGAATTATTTTAAAGGTTACATTAAGGAAAAGCTAATGACACAGTATCTTGAGTCTATTCCTGGTACATTTCATTTTAAGAGAAGGAACATGAAATAGAAAATACATAAAAAAAGACAAATGTTTGGATTTAAAAGGGGAAGTAATTGTGGTTGGTTGCTATATTTGAGTATTACTTTGTCATGTTTATGCTTAATTTAAATAATGTTAAAACTGACAATGTTTGATTCCTTACATTTTTTTTTTATTTAGAGCTTCCAAGTAATTGTTAAAAATATTGAAGGTTTGTTCTCTCATGACTGTATGACTTATGTAGGAATTTTGGCCTATACCTTCTAACAACATTGCTACAGTTCAGTGAAGTTTTTCAGGCATTCGATTATTCACTTATTAAGGAATCACAACATTGTAGTTGGGTTGAGGTCTGGAGTTTTGACTAGCCCATTCCAAAACTTTGCTTATATTTTTCAGTCATTCTGATGTAGATGTACAGTACTGGTGTGCTTCAGATCATTGTCCAATTGCATGACTTGTGGTTTAGTACAGCTTTACGAACCTCAGTCGAGCTTCCTTAGTTGTTTTCTTTTTTTTAAAAGACATAAGAAGCTTTCTCTTGACAAATCATAGCATGGAAGTTTGAGAAGTGTCTTGAATGCTTTTCACTTGTGAGTAATCTTTCTCATTGAAAATCGTTGAACTTCAAATTGTTTGTAAATGGTTTTGTAGCCTTTTTCAGGTTGATGTGCCGCAACAATTGCTTCTCTAAGACCATTGCTTATGTATTTTCTTCTTGGCATTGTGTTAACACACACCTGACTGCTCCATACCAGCAAATTGCCAAGACTTCTGCTTTTATAGAAGCCTGCACGCCTGCTGATGATCAATTAATCAAGGGATGATGATTAGCAGTGGCTGCAACTTCCACCTTAAATCCTGTGGAACCAATAAGGGATTCTTAGTATTTTTCTTATATATATAAGTTTTAGTGAGTTTTAGTAAGTTTAGTAACTGCATGGTGAAATAAGAAATAAGAATAAGAAATAAAGAAAACTCTAATTATTCGTTCCACAGCACAAAGAAATTAATACATAAAAATAATTAATATAATTTATAAAGTAAAAATAAAACAAATTAACCTGCACTTTACCTTTAAAAAAAAAGTAAAAATAAATCCAGACAGATAAGTATTTCCGTTTGTGTGCGCACTTCCCTCGCCTCGTCTTACACAGTAAAACTCCTTCTCCCTTCCCCCACCTCATTTTTTAAGTTCCACAAAAAACGGAAACACTGTTTTAACGGAAAAAAAGAAATCTCTCTAATGACACTCGTGTAAGCACATACTGACAGAATCACTGCTGTAAAGTAAAAAAAAAACAAAAAACAAATGAACCAGCACTTTACCTTTGAAAAGAATCGCAACAAAGCAGTTTTCTGTGTAAAGCAGAGAGTGTGTGTCTGTATGTGTGTGTGTGTGTGCCAGGGAGGGGGGTGTAAAGGCGAGAGAGTGTGTGTGTGTATCTGTGTATGTGTGTGTCGGTGTCAAATTACGCGCACGGAGACACGCTGAAACAGAGAGGGAGATGTTGATTATACCTGTAAGAGATGAGCACTGAGACCCAGTAGGGAAGATATCCACAATTCCGCAAGAGAGCGCAAAAGAGAGAAAAATCATTGGTTCATCAGTTGTGATCACGTGATGCTCAGTGGCAAAACAAGAGCGCATGCGTGATACATGATACTCGGCACTCGTAAACCAAGACTTGCTCGTTTTTCAAGTCAAAACTGATTAAAAATCTTTGCTCGTTTTGCGGAACACTTGCAAATTGCGTAACCCGCAATCCAAGGTTCCACTGGATTTTAATGATACCAAGACTCACTACGATCATATCATTTTTATTTATTCACAAATCCCATAGAATTGAACTTTTGAACAATACTACAGAGGATATCAATTTAATGTGCTCAGTTTAGCATGTAATTAGGTTCATAAATGTACACGTCATAAAAAGGAATAAGCACCATAAAATGTGAAAAAGTACATTTAGGTACATGCTTATGTTTCGACTTGGCAATATTTATTAATGTTTTGTTCCTTTATTAATAATAGCTTTAACTAGCATAAATTCGGTAGACAGCTAGTCAGGACCTGATAATAGTAAATAGTGGTTATTTTAATGATATTTTGCTTCTGAATAATTCATTAGCAAACCAGAATCATTCATCCTTCTAACAACCCGACACTATCAGAGATGGTTCTCTTAGGCAAATAGTTAAGTAGATAAGTAGGTAAGGTATAAAAATCACTTTTTAAATGAAAATAGAATATTATAATATTTAAACATTATTTCATCAGTTTAAATATAAACTTATTTTATTTTTTGCCAGATATGTCTGTTTACAAAATTAAAATCTGTGACATCCGATGTAGAGGCAGTGTTTGGATGGGAAGGAGTAAGGAAAAGTCCTAGCCATGTCACATATGTTAGTTAGCACGGCACTGGCTAGGTTTTGAAAGCTGCCTTGATTAAATAAGGGGGGAAAATACTAATGAAATGATTAATGTAACACTGCCAATTTAAATGCACAGGAGCGCATGTGATAGCACAGGATGGCTGCATTCAATAACAAGAGCGCTTGAGAAACAGTTGAATGGTATAATGAAATGTCATGTGTTTTTGAGTGCTCTTGTTATTGAACATAGCCCTGCTGTACTATCATGTGCGGTCCTGTGCTCTCATACCCGGCAGGCAGGCCCAGGAGAGGGGAGAGTGTACAGTATGCAAAGGATTCAAGATCTCTATATACAGTATGCGCCAAAATATACAGTACTGAAACTGAAGACAAACTTGAAAGAAACTTACATACATACTGTTAGCATGTTGATTTAGCATGGTATGCGTAATGTACAGAAAGTGTGCTAAGTGTGTGCACTGCCTGGCTGTAGACAGTGTTCATATCGTTTATGCAGATTCTCAATCTGGATTCCCAGAACTAAGGTTGCTGCAGACTCATGCAAAGGAAGACAAGCACAGTTGAACACAGTCTCCTTTAACATTCTCCACAAGTAGGCATCAGGTTGTGTAAGATCAGGGGTATGGGGTGGGTATGGGAAGGAAGGTGTTTTGCTACAACTGAGTACCCACTTCTGTATGAGCGGAAATAATACTCGGCTATGAATACTTTTTCCTCCGTCAGGAGACCCATTTCCAACAAATGCACAACACAACTTCCTTTTCACTACTGGGAACATGTGTGTCTAGGGCTATGCCCTGTCGACAAACACAAATGCGCATTCGAGATGCGCGAGTTACAGTACTGTATATTTTGGCGCATAACGTGTATAATTTTATTTTACTTTTATTTATTTATTTTTTTTGTAGTGGATGAGCAGTTGTCTGGATAAAAACATTGGTGATGGTTTTATTCATCGTTTGGAGCCACGATTGTGTGGTTTTCAATGTATGACGCTACATTTTACAAAGTGTAAACATTTGAGTTTTCAGTTGGTAAAGACACCACCATATATAAACCACATGCCTAAGGCAAGCAGGACTTTATACTTCTGAACTACATACAGTACAGTATTTGGACACACCCTGATTCAGTGCTGCCTCAGAGTCCTAACTTCATCAATGAAAAAAAAATTACTTTTGACATGCTGGATACTTCTACTTTTAACTAAGTATGCCATGACACATGATCTATACTTCCAGTTAAGCTTAATATCTCAGTAAATTTCCATGCCTGGAAATTCAATATTTTTATTTTTTTTTAAATCTGTAAAGATCACGGCAGCTTTTTGGAGAAGCTAAAAGGCGAAGGCAAGGTTAGACAGCTATACATAAAGAGGGTAAAATTATGAGCATGACACAGAACTTCAGGAAGGTGTGAAACAGATAGATTGAACGGAAGCAAAGAAAGAAGGTGCAAGAAACAAAGACAGGAAGTAACGATGACTGGTGGGAGGTGGGAGTAAGCGAGGACTAAATAAAGAGAGAGAGAGAGAGGAGCACAGTCTGGCTTTCCTGTATGTGAATAATTCATTCGTGCTGTGCCTGTGAGGCTGAATCTCCAGGGGGCTCTTTCCCTCACTCATCACCCTTCGCTCATATCACTCAACCCCAAATAAAGACCATGCATCTCGGCTGCCAAATTCAATAATCCACCACACACCACAGCACTACAGCTGTCAGTTTCTAATGAAAGTGCTATTATTTGGCTTGTAGCTTTGTCTGAGCCTTGAAAGAAGAGTATAGAAATTATTCCTAACTCCTGATTGTGAACGGTCCTTTGTTTTTCGAAAAAGGAAATTTGGTGTGCTTGGTAATTCCAGGGATCAAGAAAGAGGGTGAGATTACAAGAGTCAGAATTGCTTCACTCTCTTATTCTGTTCTCCCTCTTCATGTGTCTCTCTGTGGATCTCTCTCTCTTTCTCTCTCGCTAGCTGAGATGAAGGCTGTCTGGTGTGTGAGTAGCCCCGCACCCCTGGAGTCAGAACTGAAAAGCTTGGACACTTTGATTAGGAGAGCTGAAGCTCAGCAGGTGAAAGACACTGAACCACACTCGCAGCCAACTCTCATCCAGCATCTCATCAAACTGGCACAGAAGTGTTTATTTAGTGTGAGATAAAATGAAAAGAGGAGCAGAGAGAGAGAGGGGAAAAGATCAAGACATTGCAAAGAATTTTAAAAATAGCGTCATCCCATGAATTAATATGTGACCTTTGCTGAGATGGCCATAATTGCTGTTCCTCAAACAGACAAAAGGATTTGTGTAGGACTATTTTTTCCATTTTTAGTCAATCTATACTAAGAGATAACACAGAAGTGATGGGGATGAATTGTGTGCAAACGGTAGAAGGAAGTGTAGAGAACTGAGACCGGTGATCATCAAGGGAATGTTCAGAGACTTACCTGACTCTCTCTGTCTCTCGCTCTCTGGCTCTGTCTCAGGATAGTGGTGCATAATAATGGTAAATTAAGATTTTCAAGAAAAAACATGATGGATCTGCAGTTAGCATTTCTGACGTACACCATACACACTGTTCCTACTGGCTGTGCTGAAGTCTAGACAATTACTGCATGTCTCCCCGTGTCCTCATGGGGATCCACCAGGTCCTCCGGCTTTCTCCGACTTTCCAAAAACATGCACAAGCTGCACGAAACATAAGCTGGATTTCATTCTGTAATTTGCCCCTAAGTCTAAATACTGTACAGTAGGTGTTTGAGGGTGCATGGATTCCTTGCATCCAACTTCTGTATTGGGCTCTGGATGTACCATGACCCTGACCAGAAAAGACAGATTAAATGAAAGATATGGACATTACTTTTAAATAGATGCACATTTAGAAAAAAAGATCTACTTGTAGTTATCACTGTACTAAGAAGGTTTTAGCCCTCTGATATTCTCAGACCAAGATCTATTTGTACCAGGAGGAAGATACTATGTTTATCCATAGAAACTCCAACCCACTTACTGTATGTGATATGCTGTAAATAAGGCACTAGTCATATGCTATTTTGACATTTAATATGTCAGCTGTTTAAAAGCAACATAAAATGCTTACAGCAGCATCTGAGCTGCTAGCGGGAATTACTTTAGTAGTGGACTGCTGATTTGCTGTGACGTTACAGCTTATTTCGTGGTAATTTTTTGCTGCTCAGTGCTGATATTTCTTCTTAACTGCTGTCAATATTGGTCTATATTATAATATGTAAGTTATTATATTATAAAGTATTATGCCAAATCATAGTAGCAAAATTGAGCGAATAAGCACCGAGCCTATTCACTGAAACACAATTCATGTATCCACACACACAATAGTCACCACAGTACAGTATATACTACAGTATGCTTAAATGCCATTTTTTGAACTATCAAAGTTGGCCATTTTCCAAAGTTCAGAGTTGTGGTCCTGTTGGTTCTTTGTAATATAAAAAAACAAACCAAAAATACAAGTTGATTCCACCATCCGAATAATATTTGCTCAGCGGTGGTCCAATGGTACTTGCTTTACACTATGGATGGGATGAATTGGGTCATGACAATTATGCATGGACTACTGCCAGCAATTGAACTCAGATAAAATGGTGAGTGGTTGTAGAATCAATCTGAAAAAACTATGACTACTAATACTACTAAAAACTGGAAACTGACGCTATACTGATTGCTGTACACTGTATGACTGTATAACATTTGAATTAATGTGTTTTGCTTGAGGTTTGTGCATGCTAATTAGGACTTATTTTCCTAATTTTGGATTAGTTTGACCTTCCGTTTCTCTACAGTTGTTTGTAATAGTTGAGTTGCAAGTTTATCTGGTTTGCTTGGAGTCCTCTGTCACATGGGTGCACCTTGTTGGTATAAAGTTATTGACTGTAGCTGATAACTGATGGTGTATAGAATAATATGCTTGGAACAAAATCTATTCAGGTCACAACATCCTGTGGTCAAACAACTACTGTAGGAGAACCTGCCATTATGGATAGAAAGCTCACACACTCACTCACCTATACAGTACCACTTTATCCTGTATACAGGGTCCTGGGGGGCTTGGAGTTTACTGTATAACAGGAGATTTAGACCCATAGGTCGGGTACACCCTGGACCAATTCAATGTAGGGCACATGCAAATGCAAATAGACAATACACTCACGCATTTATTAACACAGTACGGGCATTCGGGAACGGCAATTAGTCTAATCTGGAATATTGGAAGAAACCCACCAAGCACGGAGAGTACAGTACATGCAAACTCCATGCACACAGACCACAAGGCGGGAATGGAACTTGGATCCTGGAGTTGCAAAGCGACAGTGCTAACCACTAACTGGGTAGAAAGCTATGGTGTCTTAATGAGTACCTACAAAAAGGCTTCATCTAATAATGTAGCCAGTAAAATCAGGCCATCAGCCACAAAATATCAACGATGATCTTGTTATGCTCTGTTTCTACTGATACATAGGGTAATTTTGTATTTTTAAAAAGTGACCTATATGGTACTGTAGATATGTTGAAATGAAGATGCAATAAATTTGAACAACAGTTATTATAAGTTATTATATGTCCAGTATCACATATCTTTATACCTGGCTTTTACATTAGGTCAGAGTTTACACTGTGTTCATCTTTGTTATCTTGTTTCATGAGTCACAGACTAGTGGACTAAGCTCCTGGCGTTGCTCCGTCTGACCATAGATCTCATTATGTAAGCGAGTCCTATGTACTAGAGATGGAAATAAAAAGTTTTCTTTCAGACAGATGCTTTAGCTGTCTTTCTTACGATGTTGATATTGCGGGACCTCTAATACGACTCCCTTGTATGTTGTTTGGCGTTTTTTACCTTGGCTATTTAAGTTTACTTGGCTGCACTAATGGATTGGAGCAGATGGAGTCATCAAAATGTTGCCGCCACAGTGGAAGGCCCCATGAAAATCCACAGGCCCTGGGGGAGAGGGCGGTCCTGTAACTTAAACATCTATAAACATGTGCTCTGTAATTCAGCCATGCCTTCCTGACTGATGGGTCCGGAACGTCAACAGCTGTCAGACGTCAGCCATTGTTAACCCCCCACAGTATGCTTTTTGCTCTCTCCTGGGGGGTACATAAATTAGCCTATTTACTGCTGCTGTCTCGAGGGTGGTCGCTGAAAATGCCTTTGAAATGTGCTATATTATTATACCTGGCTGCACCTTTTCTGTTGTGGTTTACCAGGTGAATTGTAACACCATGGTTCCGGGGGCCAATGATTTTCATATACAGGATATGTTACATTGATAATCCATTATTCTAACCTAGTACATTCATTATACGGATTTTATTGGACTATTTTAATGGTCACCTAAATTAAATGGGTTTATTCCAAGTCCCAGTAGCTGTAAACTGGAGACTAGTGGAATTTAATGACAAATTTAATAAAATGTGTCCTATGTGTGGGTGGAAAAAAAGCTTTATGCTGCCCATAAATAAATATTGCACATGTTTTAAATAATGAGCCTAATATGTGAGTATTTTATGTTCATAAATTTAGTCTGTTAGATGAATGGGGTTTAGTCGACTTTTTTTTTATAGGTAAAGACGTTTAGTGCAACTCATGTACAAAATGTACAAAACTACAGCTTTATTTAATACTTTAATGATTTCATTGAATTAATGTTTTCATGCAACATTACAAGCAGTGTTTGTGCTTTTTCAGGGAGCTTGCAAGTTCTAGATGATGCCATCTGTCATCGGGTGTCAAAGAGGATAATTAACACTGGTTTCTGGATATAAAAAAATATTCTTTTGCTCTTTGTTCACTTCCCTGTCAATGAGAATGTCACTGATTAAGATTGAATCGGAGCTCAGGTACATTATACAGTATGCGCGCAGCGTGTGCAGCATGCTGTGGTGCACTGGGTGTTTTGTTGCCTTTCTGTCATGGCCAGCATCGACTTTTTTCAGCAGGTTGTGGCTTTCCTGTGGAATCGGAGCAGACAGACTGGACTGTCTAGACGGGTACTCCTTGGACGCTCGTGATACAGTCACCAGTTTACTGATGTATAATTGATAATCAGTGTTAATGTGTTATGTTTTTGTGGCGTTAATGTTATGGCTGATCGGTATATATGGCAGGGGAGAACTAAATTAGTTGATGAGAACTGCCAATATACAGTAGTGAGCTGCAAATTTGGAAGACAATTGGGGTGATTATCCCAAAGTTAATTACAATACCATATGAGGTTTGAAACAAATGGTTGATTGCAGATTGAGCCTGCTCAGTTATATAAACAAGCTCATATTTTCTGAGACTGCATTTACCTAGTGTCTTTAACTATTGGCTAACGGTCCAGATGCACAGACCCAGCACGATATTTTAGCAGACTGAATGATGCAATTGAAAAATACCATGGCGGGATTAATAAGCATTAAAAAAAAAAAATCTGATAGTTCAGATTCTAGATTACTAAACATTATAACTACTGTCTTTATGGCATTTAAGCAATGTTTTGTACTGTATTCCATTCATTACTGAATTTATTGACCTGAAGGCAGCCCATTAAGAGACAAAAATGTTCCACAGACTTCTAAAGATTAAAAAAAAACCTGTCTGAACTGATTAATAAGTGACAGCATGGGTTTAATTCCCGCCTCTGCATGCATGGAGTTTCCTTGTGCTTTGTGAGTTTTCTGCGTGTACTCCGGTTTCCTCCCACAGTCCAAAGACATTTAAGCAGATTAGGCTAATTGGCGTTCCCAAATTGTCCGTAGCGTGTGAATGAGTGTGTGTGTGTGTGTGTGTGTGTGCGCCCTGCGATGGATTGCTACCCTGTCCAGGGTGTACCCCACCTCGTGCCCCAAGTTTCCTAGGATAGGCTCCAGGCTCCCCGTGACCCCATATACAGGATAAAGTGGTATAGACAATGAGTGAGTGAGTGAGTGAGTTAGTGAGCATGGCTTGTTAAAATGATTGAACAAATAAATGTTTAAAGGTGAGATTTCTGACTCTAAAGGTGAGTGTCTGTTCGTGATAGTCATTATGTCAATGTTAAAATCATTAACTGTTAAACATTTACAGTACAGGTAACTCATGTCACCTTTCAGTCATATTTTATATCGTTATATATTACAGTATCGTTGCTTATCCAGTTTCTATACCTCTGGTAGATCAGACCTCTGGTATAAACGCACAGGTTCTGAATGCATATTGTTTGTCCATATCTCAGCTCTGTATTGTTTGTTAACTGAATGCAAGCAGTTTTATTAGAAGCTCTGCAAATGTTAGTTGCCCTGACGGTAATAGCCATTTTCATAGTGTTCACCGGCAGTATGTTATTATCATTACGGCAAAACCTGCATACTTGCTTTGACTACAGGGAGCCTCATGACCTGTCATTTGAATTTCCATTACAGCTCTATTCTCAGGCACATCAAACTAAATTGAATAAAAGGTGCTCACAGTAGCAGTAAGTGCTAAATGCAGAGCCTGTGCTGGCTGCTTTAATGGCTCTATCCCTGACTCACAGAGGGGCCATGTGAGGACCATAATGAGACCCAGACACATTGAAGGAGATGAAACTGGCCAAAGAACGGTCTGATTTCCAGAAGGATTATAGTAGATGAGGCTCACGATGGTGAGGAGCATGGGAATTGGATCAAAACGAGATCTTCAATCCTCAATGACCTCGGAGTCCATTCGTTTTAATATAAACATCTAGGAATCTTCTCTAAACATGCAGCTGAAATTAGTCACAGCAAACTGTGTAATACAACATGTTTTTTTTGTTTTTTTTTACAGCTCTCTCTCTCTCTCTCTCTATCTATCAGTAAGGTCTGACTTACCGATTCCAAGAAGTGTTCCCTGGGAGTGTTGTTGTAAAAATGATGTTACATTTATGACTATCTCATGTGGTTATGTTATTTTTTGCTTTACCCTCTGGTGTTTCAGAAAGCACATACTTATTTTCTCATGCATGAGGGTGTTCTCAAAGGCTGAATCATAAGCTGTGTGATTGAAAAGCACTGTTTGCAATGCAGCCACTTCCTGGAAGGTGGATAGTGTGTGTGTGTGTGTGTGTGTGTGTGTGTGTGTGTGTGTGTGTGTGTGTGTGTGTGTGTGTGTGTGTGTGTGTGTGTGTGTGGTGCGTGTGTGTGTGTTTCTATGTGCACATTCCTCAGTGTGATTGAAACTGTAATTTTCGGTTCTCCGGCAATGCCCTACGTCTGGACAGAGATTTCTGACTCTAATAAGATGGAACCTTATTAGAAGATAGAGTAATCCTTACCTAGAGCTTTTCTTATACTTAAAAGTTTAAAAAGACATATACATTTGTTTTATTGATCTAACCGCATACTTGAAGTATCTCTTTCATTCCTACTTATGTTCCTTGTTACACTGGTATACAGGATAGCTCAAACCGTTTCGAAACCCTCGTACACAACGGCACTGCAGGATTCTCAGTTCTAATTAGGACAGGTTTATAGCAATATGTTTATTCCAATCAGTTCTACAGCACTAAAGTTTTGTGTGTGTTTCGCATGTCCAAAAGGACTCAGCTCACTCTGTAACGAAGAGAAGTAGTAAAGCTGTAAGTTACAGGTTTTCTGAAACAGGAAAGGATTGAGAACAGAGGGCTTTGTGGTTTCCCGAACGTGACAAGCTGCTTTTTTGGTCTTCTTAACTTCGAAAGCGAGAGAAAGGCTGATAAGGGAAGCACTGTTTATAGCTGTTATAATGTAAGCGACAAGTGCCTGGCGGATGTTAACGTAACGTATCAAAAGTACAACACGCCCTTGCCGATCTTTAGTTATTAAAGCATTAAGCAAACTTGGGCAAAGCGCCATTGAAATGTGCATACATTATTTATTGCATAAGTAATCACTTCTTCATTGTATTTTCCTAGATATGAGCATTTTATTTCTTACTCCATACTTATACTTGTGCTATGAAGCGTCCTCGTATATACAGTACATATGGATGTTTGTTCTCAATTTCTGCACATGGTTTATGTTCAGATCTCATGTTGAATTCAATTTTTTTTTGCAGTTCTTACTGTACACACCTCTCACAAATCTTGGCTTTTCCCCATTATTATCATCATTGAAAATGAGCGCCAATATGTCTGGAAAGTAATTTTCTTGCCATGGGATTTCAATTAATTTTTTTTTAGCTATGTTCCTTTTTTCATTATTTTGGCCTTGTCTAGCCTGAGCATTGGCCGCTGTTGTATCATCCAGCAGTCTTTCGACTGAGGCTGTCTCTAGTTGATAAGGATACAGTCAAAGACTGGGATAGTCATTCCAATTACACTTGCTAATTAGCAATTTAGCCATAGCAACACAGTCACCAAGGAGACTAATGAGAGCCAAGCGCATGGGTTTAAGTGTTAAGGTGTCTGACCTCCTGGTATGTTTCTTGAGTCTTTCATCTGATTGCTTTGTCCTAAAATGACTTATTTTACACTCTAACTGCATTATACAGTAGTACTGATTGTTCTCTCTTGTTTCCCGTACACCGCTGGCCAGTTAATCAGGGATGGCACACGTGTCTCTAACGGCAGTGCCGGCTTCCTCTAGAGCACTTTTTTTTTCTCTCTCTCATTCAGAGAGGGAGAAAGCCTCGCTGCTTTCTGTGGTGTTGGAAAACAACGCACATTGACACTGACTGCATTTGTGCATTAACAGCACCCTTGAGGCTTGTCTTGTTTGTGCACACATGCCTCCATCACTATCAATAACCATAAATAACAGTTTCTATGGTAACCCTATGGCATGTAGGTGATCAGCAAGGGCACCTGCTGGCAGCCTGGCACGCACTGCACTCGCTGTTTTCAGTAACACTTAAGGGTCTGTATTTAAATGTTGGAATAAATACAGGATAAATATGCAAGCAAGGCTAAAGACGGACCAGTAAATGAAGGGTTGATGTCAAATATACTATGATCAGACAAGAAAAAAATGAAGAATGCTCAGTGTTACACAGACACAAAAATCATGAGGTTACGCCTAAAAAAAAGAAAAGAAATCAAGGAGTAATTGGATGTTGGTCTGTTGTCCCTGATGGGCCATGATGTGAATGAATGGCTAGGCATAAATAAGAAAGGCAGGCAGATGTGAGAAGGCAGGCTGCTGATAAGGGCCTCTGCTCTAAGCCCAGCTTATACCTCACACACAGGCAGAATGAATTTCATTTGCTGAAAGGAGACTGACATTATTAATATCAAGGGGCTCAGAAATATGCAAAGAAAATGAGCTATTTTTGCAGGGTGCCTCTTTGAACATGGCAAAGCCTTTCCTTTTTCCCCCTAGCAATATGTTTGAAAGCAATATGCATAAGCTATTTTAGCTCACCACATTTTTTTTCGTGAGGTTTCGTGCTACACTGTAAAAGCCTTTTGTCCTAGTGATTGTATGTTAGGGTTTTTAAAAGAGACCACACAGACGAATTGTGTAAATGTGCTCCTTTTTTACTTTATGAAACTGTATTGCCGAAACATTTAAGGATTCTGAAAAGCACAGGTTTTTCTTTTTAGCTAGGCTTACTCTTAGACCAAAAATAAGTAAGGTCTTGTAAACATTTATTGCTTAGTAGAAAGCTTTTATATCCTGACTCCTACTGTGCTTTTTTTATTTTTTATTTTTTACATAGAGAGAGGGATCAGGGAAACCTTTAGGACTACAGAAATATGATATCAATTCCTCGATCCCAATGACTGCATCAATATCCTTTTATATATAAATAGAGTAAGAGGACATGTGCCTGTAAAAGGGCTGATAAAAAACAGAGCTGTGAATAGTCAGACTTAGTATAACTTTGTCAAGCCCTGGTCCTGTAGTGCCTTACGGTTCAGTGATGTGCAGCCTTCATCCTCACTGGGTCCTCCATTAGCAGCTTAGTGCCGGTTCACAAACTTCTGTTATTCTGCTGTAGCTTCACTCCAGGCAGGGATGTAATTCCGAACAGAGCCCAGCTCATTTATTAGACCGGAAATATTTCTGCTTTAGCCTGTGCTGTGCATGCAGCCAGCTGTCTCTCTGTGTATGTTCGGCTGTATGTCGAGTCTGCCTGGTCTTGAGTGCATGCCCAGTGTCCCCAGTTCAGGGGAAAGTAGTGCATATATCTTCCGTGGACATTCATTAGGAACACCTGTACATCTGCTTATTTGTGCGCTTTCTCAATCAGCCAATCATGTGACGCACAAATATACAGGTCACAAGCTTTGGTTACCAGAATGAGGATGAAAAAAAGAAAAAAGGGCTGATTTGAGTATTTTATAAACAGCTGATCTCTTATGATTTTAATATTAAATAGTTGACACAGAATGGCAAATACAACAAACATATAAACCAAAAAAAAATTTTTTTTTTTTTAATTTAGGAAAATCCAATATGTTGTTGATGGTATGAGGAAAATGGTTAGACTGGTTCTAGAATGACTATAGTGACAAAAAAACAACACTCTATTAGTGTTGTAGAAGAAAAGCACCTCATACTGTGACACACCACACACCAAACTTTGAGATGACCAAAATTTGTGCTACTAGAACAGATGACCACCTCGGATTCGGGACTCTAAAGACTATAAAGCTAAAGCGAAAGGGAATGTTGTTTAATGGTCATTCCTTTAAATCATCTCAGTCTTGGAAGCTCAGTGTCACTGCTGGGAGCGTGACAGCTCCTGGGTCCTGCTTTCAATCCTGAGCTCAGGATTATATCTTTGTGACATTTTGCATGTTTTCCCCACTGTAAGAAAACACGCCAGGAGATGCTCTAGTGAATGTGTGTGTGTGTGTGTGTGTGCATGATGCAATGTGATGAACTATTATCACATCCAGGTTTTATTCCTGGCACCAACTGCTAATTATGGAAGGTGCCAATAAAAAAAAAAGAAATCAGTGAAATTGTACTTTAAAAACTGTGTGTAAATATTAAAGCTCTATGTGTTTGATGCATATTTTGTACCGTATATTAAACTTCTTGTAGTGTCGCAAAGGGTGCCAATAATTCTGGAGCTGTTAATATTAAGTATTTGATATGCTATAAAATGAGATCTAGTTTTCATGGAGTGTAACAATTGTGAGTGTGTGTGTGAGAGAGAAAGAGAGAGATAAGAATAAGGATATGAAGATTGTTATCTCTTTGCATTTACACACCTTGGCAAAATCATGTAATATTCCTTATTCACTTTATGCATTTGCTGGTCAAATCTGACCGTGCTGTAAGCTTTGTAAAAGCAGAAAGAAAGCGATGCATAATTTGTAGTTATCGCAACTGACCTCCCCTCTCTCACAGGACTTTCAGATGGCTTTGATGAATACAGCAGATGGAAAGATGAATTTTGGATGACACCTTAGGTGACTCTATTAGTGACAGCATTCATATTGGATTCCCTCAAATTGCCCTTAGAGCAACTTTTACTCCATATTTTCCCTGTGTGCCTTTGAGCGAGAGTGTCTTATTGAAAGGCACATCTTTCACCAAGGCAAGCCTCCTTCCTCCCTGGCTTTCTACCTAACCTTTCGTTAAGGACATGTCACTCTGGACTGGACTAGTGCAGCTGCCAACAAGAAGTGACAGTCCAACCAGACATCTGTAGCGTGTTTGTGTGCATGCTTGTGTGTGTGGGTGTTTATAGCGTGGCAGCCTCTTTCACCCTGCCTGGTCTTTTGGCCCTCCGGCTTCTGCTTTCAGTGAGAATGCAGAATCATTTCAGGCAGCCGGGCCGTTTATTATAGCCACACGCCGTCTGGCAGGCGGTGACGAGGGACGGAGGATGCTGGAGGGGTTCATAGACCGTCCGTGACCTCATATTCGCAAAGCCTTGCCCTCTCTGAACATTCTTACTTCTCTGTGCACTGATATAAATAAACAGAGTACATAAGCTGTTTTAATAAATTTGTCAAATGCGTATGCCAAATTATGTAAATATTTTGACTTGATAAAAACAGTGTTATTTGGCGAACTCATAGTCCTGATGTTAGTGAGATATTTGCTGTACATTAAAGGAACTTTATTTTCAAAAGGACTTAGAATTATGTTGCAAGGGCTCCCCCTGCTGGATGATTGTGACTACTACATTATAAACAAGAGCAAGAAAAGCTTGCTGATAAGAATGCATAGTTTTATGCCATATTTCTGATTAATTTTCTGTTTTCACTGGTTTGTTGTAGGACTCAGTAGATTACACCAACATTCAGGAGATGAAGTATTTAGACATGGTGGTGTGTGAGACTCTGAGACTATATCCACCTGCATTTAAGTATGAGGACTATACAGCAAATCCTTTTTTTTTTTTCTTTAAACAGATTTTCATTTAAACGTATTCACTGTAATGTAAATGTAAAGTTTGTGGTCTAGTGCCTCTGTTTTGTTGCACTGCAGGTATATGCGCAATGTTGAGCAGGAATGTGTGGTGAATGGACAGGCGCTGCCTAAAGGAGCTACAGTGGAAGTCGCAGCAGCCTTTCTGCATTCTGACCCTGAGTACTGGGACGAGCCGGAGAAATTCATACCTGAAAGGTACAAGGTTTTTAACTCATATAAGTATGTCAATAGGCATGACATGATGTGTCTTTTTAAATAATTGTTTAAAAAAATAATAACTGGTAGAAAACAGGCAGATCCCGATCCTAGAGATGATCTCTCATGATTCGTTTCATTTATTCATTTGTCTTAAGAAACTGCTTATTTATGGTTAGGGTTGTGGTGGATACTGCGCCTAGCCTGATGGCACTGGGGCAATGGATAGGAGGTGAGAATAAACCATGGATTGTACCCCACTTGGCGCACGGTGATGTAGTGGTTATCACTGTCGCCTTGCACCTCCAGGGTCCGGGTTCGATTTCCGTCTCTGTGTGCATGGAGTTTGCATGTTCTCCCCGTGCTTGGTGGGTTTCCTCCGTGTACTCCGGTTTCCTCCCATAGTCCAAAGACATTTAGGTTAGGTTAATTGGCATTCCCAAATTGGCCGTAGTGTATGAATGAATGTGTGTGTGTATGTGTGTGCCCTGCGGTAGATTGGCACCCTGTCCAGGTTATACCCCGCCTTGTGCCCTAAGTCTCCTGGCATAGGCTCCAGGCCACCCGTGACCCTGAATATATATATATGATATATGCGGTATAGATGATGAGTGAGTGAGTGAGTGAGAGTGTATCCCACTCCAGCAGAGAGCACCATGTAACACACAATAAACCTAAAGTATATGCATGTTTCTGTGAGACAGGAGAAAACCGGATACTCAGAGAGGCTAAAATTTGAGTAACTCCAGAAAGATCATTCAAGCTCAGGGACTTTGGAGCAACAATACTGCACTGTGGCCACATTGCTCCCAAACTAGAATCAATTACAGAAAAATTATTTAAATGTAAATAGTTGATCCAAGCTTGCGATGGATTGGAATCCTGCGCAGGATGTACCCCGCTTCGTGCCCTGAATCCCCTGGGATAGGCTCCAGGCTTCCCTGTACCCTGTACGAGTTACTAAGAGAGTAGTGGAGCCATCCTTTGTTAAAAACCTAATCTCTTTCTAAACTTTATGTTTTTTCAATTATCTCTACCTGCAACTTCATCATCCTTCAGTACAGAGCCCTTACCCATTTTTATTCTCAAAAGAGCAAGTCTTGTAAAAGTGATGACCTTAGTCTCTGGCTGTCCAACCAATCCGTATTCACTACAGAACACAATTATTTTGCTGGATAAATCTGTCTCTCTCAAGGGCATCTCCAGATGGCTAGAAGGCTAAATGGGCTAGAACACTTCTTATGGATAAGGTACAGAAATTAGACATGGTGAGGATCTATTTTTGACCAACTTGAAATAGGATTATAAATTCTGCCGTCATTATGCAGAACATTCGTGCATTATAATAACAACACTTGATCTGTAGTAATTGCAAACAAAGTCTTATCCACATACAGTAAATCATGCTAGGAAATAAAAATGTGTATTGAATTAAACCTAAAGCTGTCAATTATATAACACCTTTGCCTGAATATATATATATATATATATATATATATATATATATATATATATATATATATATATATATATATATATATAGCATATTTATTGGTTTTTATTATTAGACCATTTTTAGGTGGGATTGTGCCACTCTCTTTCCCAAATCGTGGGACTGGTTTTTTGTGCACAGTTGTACGAAATTTTTCAACTTAACAAAATCTACTATTTTGGATAAAAATCTGCCGTTTTTTTAAGCACCTCATTGTGATTCTTCACCGCAATCCAGTTGTGACCATCATCCAGTGGCGATGTTCAAGTTTTCCAAATGTGTCCCAGTGTTCTCATTTTTCCATAATAATTTATTGACAGGTGCTTCATATCCCTCCCTTCATATCCCTTAAACACTTGGTAAAGTTAATTGGCAAAAAAGTCCATTAATCACAGCTGTAGTTAATACTGTGGATAGTGTGTTAACAGAATTAGGTCAAAACAGCTGTGTGGCCATAACCACTTCCCTCAGGAGTCTAATTGGAATAAAAAGCCTTCAGTTTCCTAGGGAGCACAAAGATTGGACTTCGGAACAATGGAAAAGGTTTATATGGTCTGAAGAGTCCACACTGACCCTGTTCAAGTCAGGTGACTACCTGAATGTGCCAAATGACCAGGGAATCACATCAATGGATTTTTTTCTTCCCTAATGGCATGGTCATATTCCAGCACACAAATTGTGAAAGAGTGGTTCTGGGAGCATGAGGAATTTGTGTGAGTGTATGTGGTATGTGACTTAAAAAGGTAATTTAACTATAAATTACCTTGGAACCAGTGTATTTTGAAAGATTATCGTATGTAAGCTATTTATCCTTCACTATTGACTGTATATGTTTTGTATGTATGGCTGATGCATGGTATATAAGGTCTACTGTATATAAGGTAAATATACTACATCATTAATTATCCACATTTTGGAATCACATTGGTTTCAAATATTTATTTTCACATGACTCATTTTTTCTAACATACTGTATAAGTAAACGGTTCTTGGGTATTAGGATATACAGTATATATTCATTTATCAGACTTCTTTCTGGGAAAACAAAACCCTTTTCCCCCCAAACATACTTTTTTATTTTTGTGCACATTTTAGCTCATTATGCTTTGGGGACTGAAATGTTCCCCCTAAATGCAGCTGGCTGATTGAAACATTTTTTTTGCTTACCGTTGATTGTATATAGCCTTTTTTATTGTCTTTTGTAAAGCTGCTTTGCGACGATGATCATTGTTAAGTGCTAGACAATAAAGGTTATTTGAACTGAATTTCAGTACACACTAACACTGTATTGCATACTGCATTTTGGAGACTTTGACTGTTGCATTTTCTTCTGTTTTTGCAGGTAAAATATAACAAACTCTGCCTGAAATGATTGTATTATATGTTACCTGCTTTTTGCTATTCGAACTTTAGAATAAATCAGCGGTCATGTCTGCATGATGTTAATGCTTTCATCCTGTCTCAGGTTCACCCCTGAAGCCAAGGCCGGTCGACACCCTTTCGTGTACATGCCATTCGGAGCAGGGCCCCGCAGCTGTGTGGGCATGAGAATAGCCCAGCTGGAGATTAGGATGGCATTGACCAACATGTTCAAAAAATTTAATGTGGTGACGTGTAAGGACACCGAGGTGTGTTTATGACCGATGGTATCACCATAGGTAATGTTACGATAGTACACGGGGCGGCCAAGTCAAACTAGGACTAGTAAATGAAATTTCCCTTGAATTAAGGCATAAACCGAATGACATATACAGGAGACAGTACGGTGATGAGACCCTTTTCTGCAGTAAAACATTTTGAATGGTGTAATAATTTAAAAGAAGGCCGTAGGTCTGTGAGTGCCCCAGCCGAGGTGGCTCAGCGTCCACTCTATTCGTTCCTTTGAACATTCAGAGAGTAGAATGTCTGAACCTTGCAAATCAATGGATAAGTTGTCGCCAGAAGAGACGCATCTGTCTGTGGGAACTGTACACACAGTTATTTACAAAGACATTCCCCATACGGTACTGTCCTTGCTTCAGCCATATTCCCATATCTGGGCCATTAAAGGGGCCATTCCTGGAAGGCCAGCGTTTCGGACATGAAGCAGTTCGAGCGTGGCTCCAGTGAACTAACAAAACTTTCTACAGTACCTTGATGGTATCCAAGCACTAGTGAAACACTAGGATAAGTGCATTAGTGTAGCAGGATTTTATATAGTGAAATAAAAGTAGATTTTATTCTCAAACAAGAATCCCAATTGCAAATGCAGCTCATAGTATATGAAAAGAATTGTTTTTAAACATAAGCTATGTACAGCTAACATGTCTCAGTTTTCTAAAGGCATTCTCTTTGTTCCTGATTAAATCTTCTGTAACATGCAAGTTTTTATTTCTTACAGATTCCTCTTAAATTGAAGTCATACTCTACCCTCGGACCCAAGAATGGCATTTTTGTCCAGATTACCAAGAGAGAGTGATTCCTGAGAGTCTGATTTTAAGAGAAAAAGGAAACCTTTTAGAACTACAGTATGTGAATAGCAAAGAATAGTACTGATATACATTTGTAAACATACTTTATGTGATAATTCATCCAAATTATATAAAATTAAAATGTCAAATTTCTTTTACATTAATTTCTAGTAAATTTTAAATTGCTTTCCTCATTGTTAATCCAATCAAAATGACAAACTGTTATTATGTTAGAATTGATATCAAGGGAAAACAACAGAAAAAAACAAAGGGTGGATTTCATCAGACTAATGTCTAATGTGAAATTGTTTTCAACTGGCTGGAGATTGCACCGACATGCCTCTTGTGTATTCATGGGTACACTGTTGCAGAAATTACCCAAAACTTACCCTATGTGAGATAAATATTCACTTCACTATACAGTGGAACCTTGGATTACAAGCGTAATTCGTTCCAGAAGCGGGCTCGTATTCCAAAACATTCGTAAACCAAATTTTCCCATAAGAAATAATGAAAACTCAAATAATGTGTTCCACATAAAAATAATTGATACAATATATAAAGTAAAAATAAAACAAATGAACCTGCACTTTACCTTTAAAAAATTTATAAAAAAATCCCGACAGATAAGTGTTTCCGTTTGTGCGGGCAGGCGCCGTGTGTGAGTGTGGAATTAGCCCCTTCCCTCGCCTCGTCTTACACAGTAAAACTCCTCCTCCCTCCCCCCACCTCGCTTTTTAAGTTTCACAACAAATACACACACAACGGAAGCACTGTTTTAACGGGCAAAAAAGAAATCTGTTAAATGACACTTGCGTGAGTGCATACTAACGGAATCACTGCTGTAAAGTAAAAAAATAAAATAAAACAAATGAACCAGCACCTTACCTTTGAAAAGAATCCAGACAGAGCTTTTTTCTGTGTGAAGAAAGCGTGTCTGCGTGTGTGAAGCCGAGAGAGTGTGTCCGTGTGTGTGTCCGTGTCAAATTACGCGTACGCACAGGCGAGAGAGTGTGTGTGTGTGTGTCGGTGTCAAATTACGCGTGCACACACATATGAGACACGATGCAGGGACATTGATTATACCAGTAACGGACGAGCACTAAGACCCAGGGGAGCAGGGGAGATGATTACCCACAATTCCGCAGGGCAAGAGAGAAAAATCATTGGCTCAGTTGTGATCACTTGCCGCTCGGTGTCAAAATAAGAGTCGTATGCGTGATACATGATACTCGGCACTCGTAAACTAATACTTGCTCGTTTCCAATAAAAAATTTAATAAAAAATCTCGGTTTGCGGAACACTCGTAAACCACGTTACTCGCAATCCGAGGTTCCACTGTATTTACATTGACTGAATGTATGAGTGACACATGCTTTTGACATACGGTATAGGGGGCACACATAGTACACCATACTGTACATCCACATTGGTTTTATGTGTTTTGATCATATCTGTCATTATAATAAAAAAATGTTTTCTTCAAAGAATTAATACAAAAAGAAATTTGGAGAATCTGCACATTTTCCATTAAAATTGGCTTTGTTTCAAAATTATTCTTATTTTTCTTATTATTATTATTATCACCAGAAGGTGATGGTGTAGCACAAGCTGTCTTTCATGTGGAGTTTGGCTGTTCCAGACGTATCAAAGTGCTCACATTGTTTCTAGCAGGAACTCTTTGTGTATCCATTCACGTTCAGATTAGGGGGGTATTCCAGAAAGCTGGGTTAACTTACCATTTGGTAAAACTTAACCTCTGGGTTGATTTGCCCCAAACCCGCATACCATGAGTATGTTGGTTCCAAAACACCTGAGAAGAGTAAGTTTAATCAACCTCCTACTGGTTACCCAGAGTTAATGCGCATGCATGGTGCATACACAAAGACATTTTCAATGGATCGCCGATTTTCACGAGTCAAAATGGAAAACCAAAGTGAAAATACTTCACAGAGGCGGAGATGGAGGTTTTAATGCAGCATATGAAGAATTCACGCCATCGGCTAAAGAAAGAGAGTGGGCTTGGCAAAAAATAACGGACAGAGTAAATACGTGAGAGTATTAAATAGCAAATTTGACATCGTCTCCCCTTTTATTATACATAAACCCTAATGCTCAAAGTAATTAAACACATTGAGTACTATTAACTTAAATAATTACAATTAGGCCTCCGAGTGGCGCAGTGGGTAAAGCGCTCGCCCTATCATCAGCTAGTTCGAATCCCGGGTGGTGCTGTAAGGTCGGAGGTCTAGAGAGGTCTAGAGAGAGCTGATTGGCCGAGCTCTCTCAGAGGGGAGGGATGAGAGGTACTTAGTGCTCCGACATTAACCACGGCTCTACAGCCAGTCAGGGGCGTCTGTGAGCTCGTGCAGCGGAGGGAGCGGATAGCGCTGTCCTCCGAGTGTGTTACGCCGCCCCCAATGGTGCGCGAGCGAGCAGTTCGAAAAGATGCGGTCGGCTGGCGTCACGTGGTTCGGAGGAAACACGTGATAGTCTTCGGCCCTCCCGGCTGAGTGGTAGTAGTAGCCTTAATGTGGGAGCCCACTAGTGACGGGGAGGAATTGGACACGACTAAATTAGGGGAGAAAATCGGGGGGGAAAAAAATAATAATAATAATAATAATAATTACAAGTAGGTCAAATTAATAGACCTTTTTGAGTATTTAGAACTTTTTGGTATTTATGAGTTTGTAGAAATTACACTTTTCAAGTTAGCTGAACAAATTTGATATTTTAAGTAATCATAAGTACTTAAGTAACAGTAACTGTCACCTTAAAGTTCCACCAACTTAAAATCTATAAAGCACTGGTGGCTCAGTGGTAAATGTTTCGCCTGCCATGCAAAAGGCCCGGGTTCGATTCCAGACAACTGCAGCAACAATTTATTTCATTTGCAACAAGTTCAACAAACTAAAATATTTATAGTTCTGTTTAGTTCAAATTGGAAACATCCTCACTTTAAAAAATGTGTGTAAATTTTTGAGTTTTGGGTTTACCCAACTTTTGGGTTTACGGTTTCATGCAAAATAATTAAACACCCTTTCCGCATCCTTTTGACTGTTAATTGTTCTTTCTGTCATTGTTCTTTCACAGTACATACCTGGGAATTTGAAGGTCCTTCAACCTCAATGCACGATCTAAGCAGTGCAAGAGCTTGTGTGCCGTTGTCCATATTTTTATTTTACTGTCTGACAGAATCTCATTTATTTAATTATTTTTGCCTTCATAGTTGCCAGCAAAGGAGCTGTATAAGGTCCATCTTCAAAAACAAATCAGAAAAAGTAACATGGAGATGGACCTTATACAGCTTCAAATGAAAGAGAAAAGGCTATCCATTAAAAAAGCAACACTAGACATTGAATTACTGGAGCATCGCTTTAAGGTGAGAACTTTAATGAATGCGTGAATATTAATCTGTTGCATGTTAAAAGTGTTGTGTATATAAAGCAATGTGAAAAAAACACACATTTTACTTTCATTGTTTTTCAGGAAATAAAGAAATGAACTGCACAGCAGACCAGTGCAAACTATTTAATAAAAGTATTTTTTGATAAATCCTGTCTCTCAAAAGTCTTCCATCTCTGTTGTATCCAAAAATCTGGAGGGGTTCCTCTGGGCCATCTTCCTCAATATAAGGATGGTGGCTCTCTCCTCTTATAGTGGCAATGTTGTGAAGCACAACACAAGCCACTATGATGTCGCATGCCCTCTCTGGATTGATGAATTAATGATTTTAACAAGGCAAAAAATTAAAGACAAAAAAATAAAGTTGTTACCTGTACATTGATGAATCGATTTCCAACATAGTATCCCTCATTTATTGAAGGAGCTTTAATAGGAATGTGGGTGTCATCGGTGCACCCAATTACATTAGGAAACCATGAAATAGAAAGTCATATATGGAAGTATCATGTGTCTATATACAGGGTGGGCCAAAAGTAGGGTTACAGTTACTTCATCATCTGCTTCACCTTCACTATCACATTAAAAATTATCAAGAAGGTGGACTAAAAATTTATAATATATGTAAATAAAAGTCTAAATTTCTAATAAAGGAAAATTTTTAAGTGTTAACTGTAACCCTACTTTTGGCCCACCCTCTATATATATATATATTATATATATAATATATATATATATAGTATGACTACATATTAAATATGCATCATAGATTTTACTACAAAGGACAAACCTGCACTCTGTGGAATTCCTCTTTAATAACACGCAGTGGTTTATGGCCAGGGAACAGTACAAACATGTGTAAGAAGTGTTTAAGTACCAGACATACTGTGCGAACGGCTCTACACACACCTTTCCCACATGCTCTTCATTGTACAAAAATGCCCTGACGCAAATAACAGAAGTGCTACTGTATGTACAGATTGTTTTCTAAGCGCAGACCCGCGGGTTTGTGACATTTGCAATATGCGTTGTTAAGTAAATTAACGATTCCCTTAAAAACCGATAACACTCTTTCAAATAATCATTAAGAAATGAAAAGACATCAATACGCGGTCTTATAACTCTCTCCCGGCGGAAAATACTTGTATAATTTGTGCCTCCACGTCCACAGAATCACCATCAAAAGTGCACGTCATGCTCAATAAACCTCCTACTGAGCAGGTTATCTTCAGAGAGTAAGTTGCTATGGTTACATAAATACCCAGAAAGTTACCTCCGTTTTTGGAACCGAAAGTTGAGGTTATCCACTTACTAACTTACTCTTAAACTTACCCGGGTATGTCACATAACCTGCTTTCTGGAATACCCCCCAGAGTACTGCAGATGTCTTTAGGCCCAGCTGGATAAAGGGCTTGATACTAAATATTGATTGTTGTATGGCAGTTTCATTGTATAGAATAACTCCATCCATCTAGCAACCTCTGTAGTTGAACCAGGGACCGCGGAGGCCAATGGTGACCATTGAATTTATTCCCATTTTGTACGACAGTGGAAGAACCACTAGTTAACATTCACACACTACGGGCAATTTGGGAATGCCAATTAGCCTATTCTGCATGTCTTTGAACTGTGGGAGGAAACGGAGTACCCAGAGGAAATGCAACAAGCACATGGAGAACATGCGAACACTGGACCTGGTGGTGCAAGGTGACAGTGCTAACTACTAAGCCACTGTGCTGCCATAAAATAACTAATTATTATTATTATCTTAGTTGTCAATATTTTTTTTTAAATTGAGAATGGTTATATTGAGGATAGCTGTTCCAGAAGTCACCAGTGGTGACACTGTTCCTTTCTGCATCCATGAGCACAAAAGCTTAGTAATTTATTTCTGTAATTTAACATGTTGTCAACTTTGCTCCATCTTTGTAATCAATTACAGTGGTCTACACTGTAAATGTATGTAGACTATAAGAAATGCTTCTTTCTGTTGTTGAACTCTATGTGAATTTCTTGGAAAATTAATGTGTGCTGTTTTCAAACACATAAGGAGAAGGCAGTTAAAGACACTGGAACAATTTAAAGGGTAAATGTATTCATGAAGCTTAGTGAATCTCTCAACAAGTTGATAAAATCTTCATAACACAATTCAGTGTTCTGAATACAACCTTACTCTTTGTCTTTAGCTCTACAACCTTGTTAAAATATAACCCCATCACACTGAGCCAGGTGTGGCAAGATTTCTGACTTAGTTGTCATTGGAATGTCACTGCTTTGTTTCGACTTGAATTGAGTTCTCACAACAACTTCTTCAGGCTTTAAGCCTTAAGTTTATATTATGTTCTTCTAATGCTTACCACATTTATGGCACACATGCAAAGGGTTATTAAGGTGTCTATGTTAAGGTTAGAGAATTTAGTGTAAATACTGGATTCAATTCCTGACACCAGTTGTGATGAAAAAGTACTGCGCGTATCATGGTGTTTGTATCAACCTGCTAGATGCAATGACAACGTAATAAGCATGAGTTAAGCGCCTGGAACTCGGTGTGTTGTCATCTGTTCAGACATGGTAATATCTCGGTTTGATCTCATTGGACCTGGTGAGTGCATGATCGTGTTTGTGATAAGAAACTTGTGACAATATGATAAATGTATTGAGAACCTGGCAGGGACGTGGCTATATGGAAAGTAGTATGAACATTACAAATAAACCTTTTCCTATTTCGACCTTATTCCAACTGCGTTCTTTGATATTTTAGGATGCTATAGGAACTTTATGGCCTTCAGCTCACCGTGAAGGGAACAAAATCATAATTTTAAAGAATTGCCAACAGCTTACAAGCACTAGCTCAGTTTAGTAATGCCAGTGAAAATTATTCTATAGAAAAACGTATATACTTTCGGCAGTTTATCCTCACCAGAAAAGCCTTACATTTTGATTTAATTTGGATTAACTGTGTAAAGAGAAGATGAATAGACTTATACAATATGAAAGGTAATGGAGATGCATCAATAAATCATAGACCTATTTTGATTTATAACTACAGTGGTACCTCGGTTTGCGAGTAACGCGGTTAGCGAGTGTTACGCAAGACGAGCAAAGATTTTTCATGAATTTTGACTTGGAAAAACGAACAAGTCTTGGTTTACAAGTACCGAGTATCCTGTATCACGCATGCGCTTCTTGTTTTGACGCCGAGCGTCTTGTGATCAACTGAGTCAATGACTTTTCTTTCTCTTGCACTATGGAATTGTGGGTAATCGTCTCCCCTGCTCTCACTGACATAATCAATATCAGTGCACACGTGTAATGTTCATTATAAAGAAACCTATATAGAGAGGTTAAAGATCCATTTTCTCTGTGTCTGAATCATCCTGCAGGTTGGGTGCGCGCGCGTCATTTGACACCGTGCACTTTCACTCACACACACACACACACACACACACACACACACACACCCTCCTGTCACCTTAACACACACAACCCCCCTATGTCTCTCGTCGTCTTCGCGTCTTCCCGTTCACACACAGAAACACACACTCTGCTCTACACAGAAGCACTGCTCTGTCGTGATTCTTTTCAAAGGTAAATTGCAGGTCAATTTGTTTTATTGTTACTTTAAAGCAGTGCTTCTGTTAGTCTGCGCTCAGTCAATTGTCATTAGAGAGATTTCTTTTTTTTTCCTGTAAAAACAATGTTTCCATTGTGTGTGTGTGTGTGTGTGTGTGTGTGTGTGTGTGTGTGTGTGTGTGTGTGTGTGTTGTTAAACTCAAAAAGAGGGAGAGGGCAGGGGCTAATTACATACACACATACAAACACACACACACATACACAGCGCCTGCGCGTACAAATAGAAACACTTATCTGTCTGTATTTATTTTTACCTAAAAGGTAAAGTTTATATTTTATATTAATTATTTTATGTATTTTTTTTGTGTGTGTGTGGGGGGGGGGGGGTGAATAATTTGAGTTTCCATTATTTCTTATGGGAAAATACGTTTTGATATACCAGCCCACTTCCGGAACAAATTACATTCGTAATCCACAAATAATAAACAAATACACTCGTAATCCACGGTACTTTAAATAATTACTCTAACAATAACTGACCATAACATAAGCATCAAGAGAAAATGTGCAGTATTACACTATCATTAAGCTTTTTGTTCATAGCATTAAACATATAGCATAAAAAAAGTATTTATGAAGTTTGGAATTACAAACCATATTCATCAGCCTGGATCTTTAAGAGTATTCAATGATGTACTCTGGATAGATCTGATACTTCTCAAAGATGACAAAAATTGCTGGGTTGCTTGTATTGTCCACACAGCTATCATAGAACCCTTGACTGAAGGTCTTCTTTGGAGGTCGGACAAAACGGCTGGTCCCTTTGGTAAATTCTCCAACAAGGACAAGTGCAACAAACATCATCTTAGGGCTGCCTTTGGATTTAACGTATTTATCAGAGTACTTGGCATCTCTAGCGAAGTAACTGCCTATAAAGAAGATTTAAAACAAATATATTAAAGTAGAATGGGGAGGAAGGTATGGAGAAAATAAATGATTTTTTGTTTCAAAAAAATATTGAAATGTATTTATTAGTTTGTAGCCAAACATGTTTAAAAGGATTATCTGTGAAACAAGTTTTTAAAAAAAGGCCATGGAATTAAAGGTGTGCCCAAACTTTTGACAAGTATTTTTTATTTTCTTAAAGTGTGTATACATTTTTTGGCTGACTCTCTCTCTCTCTCACTCACTCATATATACAGTCCGTGCACAAGGTTTAAAGAGTCAAAGTATTTGTAAAGCTTTGTTGCTAACGAGCTGATTAAGGTCTGAAACCTCGCAAAAAGAATCTGAGACTCTGGAACTCTTAGGGTGCCCAGACTTCTGCACAGTGCCACAATAATGGATACATACTGTATATAATATATATACAGTATACAGTATATATATATAGTATATAATAGAGTGGACCGTTTGATTATGAACATAATTCGTTCTGGAAGTAAAATTATTCGTTACACAGCCGAAAAAATATAAATAATTAATACAAAATATAAAGTAAAAATAAAACAAATTAACCTGCACTTTACCTTAAAAAACAAAAATAAATCCTGATTTCCGTTTGTGCAAGCAGACTGCTCTGTGTGTGTGTGTGTGTGTGTGTGTGTGTGTGTGTGTGTGTGTGTGTGTGTGTGTGAGAGAGAGAGAAGCTAAAGTAAGAGGAGAGGAGGAATGAGCCGCTCCCCTCTCCTTCTTCTCGTCTTACACGGTAACCCTTCCTCCTCTCTTATTTGAGTTTCAAACACACGCGCACACACACAACGGAAACACTGTTTTAGCGGGAAAATTAACAAAAAAATTCTCTAATGACACTTGCATGAGCACACACTAACGGAATCACTGCTGTAAAGTACAAATAAAGCAAATTAACTAGAGCAGTGTTTCTGTGTAGAAAAAGTGTGTGTGTCTGTATGTGTGTGTGAAGGCGAGAGGAGGAGGGATGTGTGTATATATATGTGTGAGAAGGCAAGAGAAGGAGGGGTGTGTGTGTTTGTGTGTGTGTGTATGTGAAGGGGCACTGTGTCCAATGACACGAGTGCACACACAAATGCAGTGCCGGCTGAGACAGAAAGACAAAAACCATTGGCTCAGTTGTGATCATGTGACACTCAGCGTAAAAACAACCAGCGCATACGTGCTACATGATACTTGGTACTCGTAAACCAAGATCTGTTCGTTTTTCAAGTTAAAATTTATTAAAAATCTTTGCTCGTCTTGCGGAACACTCACAAACCGTGTTACTCGCAATCCGAGGTTTCACTGTGTGTATATATACAGTATATGAGAGAGAGAGTCAGTCAAAAAAATGTATACACACTTTAAGAAAAGAAAAACTTATTAGACAAACAAATTATATATGTATACTATTATATATAATACTTTTGTCTATATACTGTGTAGGATTACACATTTAAAAAATGTTAAATCTAGGTTCCAACATAATAGTATATAAACTGAAAGAGTTATGTACATTGGGTTTTACATTTTGAGGTAAAGATGATCACATTCTA
Organism: Clarias magur; assembly: GCA_013621035.1. Taxonomy (NCBI): domain Eukaryota; kingdom Metazoa; phylum Chordata; class Actinopteri; order Siluriformes; family Clariidae; genus Clarias; species Clarias magur. The sequence continues at coordinate 775,944 of QNUK01000292.1, read as the reverse complement.
AGAAGATCAAGTCTGGTAGCCCAGGTGTCTGAGACATTAACCTTTTTGTACTTTATGTACTTCCTGACCACTGGGTAGGGTCCCAAGGTAAATGTGAATACTAATCTCAAGGCCAGGCTGTGCCTTTGTCTCGATGATAATGTGAAGGTCTGGGCGATACTGTCAGGCTGATTAGATTAGCACCTATGCATTTGAAAGGAACTGTTATGCTGATGAGATCAGCTCTGGGGAACTTCCATTACCTGGCTGATTCCTGTACTACACTATGCTTTGTTTAGATTGTCTCACCTCTTTGTATCCCTCCCCCTTGTAAAGTATAAACTCCCCAGAGCTGAGTTTTAGTCAGACTTGGATGACTACAGTTTTCAATAAAGAGTAATTTCTGCTTAAAAGATATTCCAACGTCTTCTGACCTCTGCTTTCACAAAGTAAAAAAGTTCCCTACAACTGTATACAGTATTATAGACAAAAGTATTTTGTGATAGTATTTCTGTAATTACTGAATTCAGGTGTTTCAGTCAGGCCCTTTGTCCCCAGGGCAATATTAATGCTTCAGTATACCAAGACTTCTAACTTTGTGGCAACAGTTTGGGAAAGGCCCATTTCTACTGGAAGAACTTGACTGGCCCGCACAGAGCCATGACCTCAACCCATCGAGCATCGAGCACTTCTACAGGATATATGGTTACAAATTTTCCCAGAAATATTTCAAAATCTTTTGGACAGCTTTCCAAGAAGAATGGAAGCTGGTATAGCTGCAAAATGGGCACCAACTCCATATTGAAGTACAGTATATGTATGTGGATACAATGTAATTGCAAGTTTGGCCAAATTTGTCCATATACTGTAGTGTATATACCACTGAGTTTTTTTTACCATTTACCATTACAACAGTTACCTACCTTTGCCATACATTAATCCATGGGCACCACAAATTCTCCAGTCAAAATTCTGTTCACAGATGGCCTCTATTAGAGATTTATCTGTGCCATGGAAGAGGTAACGCTCATCTATCTCTCTCCCTCCATTCCTCTCCTTCATTTGTTCTTTCTGCCTGGAAAGAAAAAAATAAAAATTTTAAAATTAATGTAAAATGAATACAAATGTTTTTACTCAGTCACATTAGTATCAGGGTTAAAATTGTACATACCAGTGAAAAACTCTCCAGAGTGATGGATTTTGCACTCTCTTGATGCTGTGGATGGTGCTTAATGACATTGTCCGTTTGAACAGTGAGGTTATTTCATTGTAATCAGATGCAGAGCTTGACAGAGGAACAGTCTGAAAGGATAAGCTTTGTTAATTAACATTCTGTTTGATAAAATGAAACACCTTTTGATAAAATGAAACGTTTTAGCTATGGGTGAGGCATTATTGTGAAAAAAGTCACAGTAAGTAATTTTCTCCATAACTAACAGAAAACCTGTTCTTTAGCAAGTATCGGGGTACATTCACCATTTTACTAGCCAATGTTCAAACCAGCAGAATTAATATACCTAAATAAATTTCTCTCTGCATTTTCCTCCACTTTAAATGTGTTTAATTTATGTAGAGTGTATGAGTGAATTGTGTACCGTGTAGGAAAAGCTGGGTAGAGCAGTTTTATCCCAGTGACCAGGAAATTCCACAGAAATAATTTCTTGAGCATCACTAAAGATGAACAATTATGAAATGGTATTAACTAGGCAACACAATTTATGGTACAATTCATTTAATACATGCTGTGGCAATTTTAGAAAAAGTTAGAAAGATTTTCAGATCCCTGGAGAAATGAGACTGCCTACTTCACCTCTGAAATGCTGCTAAGACACACATCAATGTTACGTATTTGAAGTCTGTTGTGAATGTCAGTTAATTCAAAGACAAGTCTAAACTTCTTAAAATAGAATTTTTCTTATTTTAAAAGTATTTTTTATCTAGTTCAATGTCATAGTCTATATGTTAATAGGTTATATGTTAAAGTCATTATTTACAGCCTTTTTACTCTACAAATCAAAAATTCCACATGTAAAATTGAGATCGCAGGTTAAACTTAAAATTCAGCTTTGGAAAACATTAAATAACCAAATTCACATTACAAAGCAACGTTATCGAACAAGCTGTAAATATGTTGGTTCAAGTGTTGGCACAAGTTCTAAGTCTTGTCTAAGTCTGCCAAAGTCCAAAAACATGCACTGTTAGACTAATCACACTTAGTTAACCCAGTGTAAGTATCTATCCAGTAATGTAAACTTTAAAGCACTTTTTGTAAGTCGCTCTGGATAAGAGCGTCTGCCAAATGCCTAAATGTAAATGTAAATGTAATAAAGCCGTTGTCTTTCTTGTGCTTGAAAATCAAAGAGGTCACTTAAATATGGTGTTACGCCACAGTCTAGGGCCGTACATCAAAAGAATGGTTCAGGGTCCTATTTTAAATTGCATGCAAATGGTGGTATATGGCAGAAAGAACTACATCCAGTCATTAGCTGATGAAATAATGAGGTTTGTACTGCTTTACAAAAATATACACACACACCAAAATAATAAACAAAAACATAATAAATAATAAACATGCAAGCGCAATATATATTATATATATAATTCTTTTTTCATTTTTACTTTTTTTTTACTCAGGAGCAAATATTATTTAAAATGTAGCAAAGTACAATACTTCAAACAAAACATACTTAAGTAAAAGTAAAATTACAGATCTTATAAACTACTTTAAAAAGTAGAAATACACAAAAAAACGACTTAATTACAGTATCGCGAGTAAATGTAATGCGTTACTTTCCACCTCTGCTGTTTAGCTAGCGAGCAAAAATCATTCTACAGTGTAACTAGCTTGTGATGTATTCAAACTTGCAATGTATAAAACTTCTAAACGAAAAGTCTAAACTGAACCAGGATAATAATTAACAATATTTTTGTTATCTAAATTTTTTAGCTGTTCACATGAGGCTAGTTCTTTTTTGGGATCATGAATATTTGTTTGAATCTTGTAAAATGGTGGGATATTTTCTGCCCTCATGAAACCCATTTTATGACATTCTTTGACATACCCCAGTTTAACGCACCAAATCATAGAGCTCTTCTATAGACTGTACCTTTGTGATTTTCTCTTAACATCTTGAGCTGAAACGAATCGAGGCCTCCGTCGCACCTCTCGTATTGTTTTGTACTTTAGGTTTTGTTGATACATTCCTAAAGATCGAAAATGTTATATTAAACTCTATGAAAACACAATTTGTTTTAAAAATATATCCTTTATGTACAAGTCTTGAAAGCATACCTTTGATGTGGAGCACATAATTATTCCCACCCACACTGAAAGGAATTTCAGATTCAATTTCAGAGAGGTAAATGTTCTCTAAGGATTTTGAGGTGATTGTCGTAGTTTTTTTATCTTCCTGCGGCAAAAACACATTAAACATTATCTGGTGCAGCTCTAAAAGCATTTTAGAGCTATATAAATGAATTTTGTAAGGATATAGTATTAAATAGTTGTTCACAAACTTTACTGACCCCCTTGCCGTATTCAATCCATTTCCCTTTTTCATTCTTCCAGTACCAAAGCCAGTCAGTGGTCAGGATGAAGTGAGGGGGTTTGGTAAAAGAGGACGCTGTGGATAGACGACGAATTCGTTTTCCCCCACACTGCATTAAAGAGAAGTCCACAGGCAGAGGCCCGAGGCTGCAGTCCAGAAAAACAACATGGTGGAAAATATTTTTATGTAAAGCTGTTTGAAGCGACCTGGCTCATGTTTTAGTTTTAGCTGATTAGAATATTTATGACTCTCATAGCTAATCAAGCTTTCGGGTGTGAGGTAAATTTTTTTATTGCAAAACAGCGAATAACTACTGAGAAATGAATGTATGTGTATCTTAAAACCAACACTACTCATGAGGGAATCTGGGTAGGACACAAACAAAATGATTTGGATACCATTGGGGATTTGCCATACAAGATGTAAGATTTTACATAGCTCATGATAAATAATTTAACAACAATGAGTACTGTATACAAGTAAAAACTGAATCTGAACTGAATTAAAAATCATTCATCTGCAATAAGCCTATCTAGGAAACAATGAACCACACCATTAATGGAAAAACAGCCCATTATACGTTATTATACACACGCATTCACACACTCATTCAAACCTTGGGTCATGTAGCAGGGTGATCCACATACAGTACTGTCATTTTGACAGGTGGAAAGAAATCAGAGAAAATTAATCAACTCCACTCAGATAGGAACCTAAGCTCAGGATTAAACCCTGGAGCTGTGGAAAACCACCATGAATTTGATTTCTGTCAAAACCTGTGATGTTGATATAAATCTGCAGCTCAGTGAGTGGCACTCATATTAGCTTTCTTCTACTGCAAGCAGAGAAATACTTGTAGACTGATTGTGAATCAGGGCATCCACGTGAAGTTTGTCCAACAAATAGTCTTTGTCAATCCGGTTTAGTGTGTTCGGTTTAGTTAACTACAGTGTACTGTACTAGTACTGTGCAAAATTCTTAGGCACAATATTATCTTTAGTATAAGTTTTGTTATATATGTTCATCATGTTTATATGTTTTTTTTACTGACTGCACTCATAACTTATCCTGTATAACTTATACACTTAACATCTCATACACTTCAATTTCAACTCTATTTAATTAGCAACCTTGTACATATTGTAACTTTTCCAGATAAAGTCATTCTATAATTTTGTATAATTTTCTCTTATTTACTTACTTTTTATTACTCTATTTTATTTTCTAAAATTTTAGGTCACAGGCATAGGCATTTCACTGCATATCATACTGTGTATGTCTGTGTATGTGAGATATAGAATTTGAAGTTGAATTAGTCTGTATTATTATTTACAGAATCATTCACTTTTCGAAAGCATAACTTTAAAAAAAGATTTGAAATAAATAACATTAGAGAGGAATATTGGCATGCCTGTAAAGAAAGCAACATATCACATATACTTTTCAGATGGAAAAAAATAAAAAATAAAAAATAAAAAACTCATGTTTTTCCTGGGTTTGCATAAAAATAGAAATTACCACTGGGGACTCAGTAGATACCAGATTATGTCATAGTACACAACACAACTATTCACTGAAAACATGACATGAGGCACTTATATGGAATACCTTTTATCATTAGCAGGATCACAGTAGGCCCTCTCAATATCCTCTTCATTGGGAAAGTGTTTCCATGTCCTTCCATCATTATCCAGAATCTCCCATTTATAAGGTAGATCATGATGAACACGGATGCATTTCTCTAATGGACAGATCGAGAGATTGGTCCCATGATCATTAAAAACAAGGTTAGTTTATAGGGGCATTTATCTCATTACTAGATTATGGTATTTTTTTCGAAGTATAAGAATTAAAGAATGAACTAGTAAGGATTTCTACCTTTGAAACTACATCCCTTGCGCATGAAAAAAAGGCAGATTTCGTTGCGATCCGCCTCACTCACAGAGCTGCTGGACTGCTGCTTTTCCACTTTTTTTTCTGTTTTCTCACTTATTTGTATCACTTGTTTCACTTTAAGGAGAGAGAATGCTTTCAAAATTTTGTCTTGGAAGAAAAAAAAAAAGACAAACTGACAAATTCTAACAATAATGATAAAATAATTTCCAAACCTTTCTCCGCGACTTTGAGGACAGGTTTCACAGTTTGCTTGGTAAGAAGAAACTTAGTTTTGTATATTTTATGAAGGTTGCGAATATTTTCGGGACTTAAACCTCTGCCATTCAGAAGTTTCGTGGCAGTTGCATCAAAATTATGAGCTCGTTTGCAGCCTTCTCCAAATTTACAGCCATCCTGTAGGAAGTGCTGGCAGACATGCAGGCTGGTGCAAGTGGTCTGGAATTTACAGCTTCCATGTTCTCCATTCCCTTTATTATAGTGGGAACATATCTGAATAATAAAATGTACATGTCCATAAGTGTCAATAAAACTGAGAAGTGTATGCAAAGTTACACTGTGGGAAGGTGATGTTGAATTTATTTATGTTAATTGAATGAGCTAGATCTGACCTCTGGGACAAGAGAAGGATCATTCAGAAGCAGAAGTTGAAATAATTGTGCTTCTTCAAGAAACTGAAGATTCTTATTTTTCAGGACAGCAGAGTTATGTGGAGATTTTAAATCATGGGAGTTTTTGCATTTATCCCTGGGGTTGATAGAGAAGATATGATCCTTATCAACCATCCGACATAGGTAAACACAGATATAAACACACACACACACACACACACACACACACACACACATTTGTTTCATTTTGATATATTCCGCACAAGCTTTCTTGTCATCAGCTGAGGCTGTTTCAAATCCAGATATACGATTTATACAGTAACTTTGAGTTTGCTTATCAACATTGACTGATGGCTTTCAAGAAGTGTCTGAAAGTAGGTGGGGCAGTGACTAATCATGCAAGTGCAGTCAGCAAACAGGCTTTATTTCTTCTCTGACGCCATTTGAGAAGAAATACGTCTGTGATGGGATTCTTAGCATTTTTTAGAGACAACCAAAATATCAACGTTACATTACAAAGTTCCTGACTTCATAAATGCCATACACCTACAGTAATTACAGCTTTCTGTCTTGCAACCAAATGATAATTCAGCAGTCAACTAGTACTAATTTAACATAGCCAGTATTTCACAATGCTGTTTAAATTATATCATTACATGCCAGAAATGTGTAGACACTAAGGCTCTTTTCCTAATTTAAATTTACATTCCCTCCCCAGGACTAGTGTACTTGAAACCCCAATATATGTGACTCAGTGGGCCAAGTGAATATACACTATTATGTATATTACTATTTTGTACACTATATGGACAAAATTATTTGGCCAAACCTGTAATGAAATTTACTTCAATATGGACTTGGTTCCCCTTTTGCAGCTACTGTATAATAGCTTCCATTCTTCTTGGAAGGCTTTCCACAAGATTTTGAGTGTTTTTGTGGGAATTCATGGCCATTCATTCTGTAGATCATTTATCAGGTTAGGCACTGATGTTGGATGAGAAGGCCTGGCTCGCAATCTCTGTTCCCATTCACCGCAAAGGTGCTCGATGGGGTTGAGGTCACAGGGCTCTGTTCGGGCCAGTCAAATCCTTCCACGCTAAACTCATCAAATCATGGCTTTATAGTCCTTGCTTTGTGCACTGGAGCACAGTCATGTAAAAATAGAAAAGGGCATTCCCCAAACTGTCAGCACAAAATTGGAAGCATAGCATTGTCCGAGGTGACTTGGTATGCTGAAGCATTATGACTGCCCTTCCCTGAGGACAAGAGGCTTTATTGAAACACCTGCATTAAATAATTACCAGGTCATCATGCAACAATGTAAGAGGACTGAACTGACACTCCAGTTCGCCATCCACTTTAAAAGGACACATACTCTTGTGTGTTAAAATCCGAGGAGTTTTCCAAAAAATTCTCAAACCAGTTCTACAACCATGTCACAGTGTAAAGTTTGAAAGTTGCGTAGAGGTTTTTTAACTAAAGTAGACAACTGTTCATTGTTAAGGCGAAAGCGGCTTGATGCAGTGTTTATTTTAGTCAGCTGGAACAGAATAAAGGCAGTCAGTTATGAAGTCTATAAGTTGTAATTAAACTCTTACCCGAATCTGCATTTTCCACACACTAGATATCGGCACAAGTGCAGCTCCTCGCAGCGCGCGCATTTCTCCGGGTCTTTACACACGCGCAGCGGCGTTCGCGCAATAATTAAAGCTCCGGGACTGAGCGCGCGCTCGGTCGATTTCTCGTCCACAACATGGAAGCTCTCGCCGTTAAGAAGCGCGCGACTCAGCAACTGATCATCCACCGTGAAACTCGGCCGTAAAAAAGCGTTCAGTTTCTTGAACTCCAAACAGCACTGGTTATTACAGAGCACTTTCATGATGCTGTTCGGTAACAGACCCGACATTTTCTCATCCAGAAATGAACGTTTCCTTGATGGGCTCAGTCTCGGTGTGAAGAAAACGAAAGAGAGAGTGCCGGTCTTGTTTTGGTGCCACGAGCACAGTCCCAAACTGTCTCCACAGTTCTATTCTAGTCTCTATAGAAGTGCGCTATTTTCATCCTAGGTAATGTAGGTTTCCTCCCACAGTCCAAAGACATGCAGACTCGGCTAATTGACATTCCCAAATTGACCATAGTTTGTGAATGAGCGTGTGTACTGTGTGTGTACTGTGTGTGTATGTGTGTGTGCTCTGTGATGGACTGGTACCCTGCATTTTAGGATACCCCGCAAAATTGTTTATTTAACCAGTTATTTTGCTCAGTCAACACAGACAGTATTGTACCACAACTAATCAACACACTATACTAAGATAAATGATGAATATCACGTTGTTTAAATTCTGGACTTTCTGCATGGTAGGTGAGAAACCTACCACTGAGCCACCAATGTCCCAATATTTAAATTTCAAATATAAATAGAAAATTTGCATGAATTTAAATTAGAGTTGTTTGCAAATCACTTTTTCAAATTGACAGATGTATGTATCAAACTATTTGTGTGATGACATTTAAAAATGTGTATTATTAAGTCTCTTTAACTATGATTGTATAACCTGTTATACAATCATGTTGTGCAATAAATGTTTTTTTGAATGGCGAAAAAAAAACCACTGAAAATTCAGTTGTTGATTAATTTATCATTCACTTTTCCAGAGTGAACCCTTTCTGTACAAAAGGGTTTCAGAGAAGTTTTGACAAAAATAGATGACATTCGGATGATTTTATTTATTTAATTTTAATATACTTAAATGTTACAATAATCCAAATGCCAATATTATTATTATTTAAATATTTTTACTTGATAAAAACAGTGTTATTTGGTGAACTCATAGTCCTGATTTATTGAGATATTTACTGTAAATAGAATTATGTTGCAAGGGCTCCCCCTGCTGGATGATTGTTACTACTACATTATAAATAAAAGCAGGAAAAGCTTGCTGATAAGAATGCATAGTTTTACCCTGTATTTCTGATTAATTTTCTTCTTGTAGGAAGTAGATTACACCAACATTCAGGAGATGAAGTATTTAGGTACAAGGTTTTTAACTCAATAGGCATGAAGTATTTAGTCAGCCACCGATTGTGCAAGTTCTCCCACTTAAAAAGATAAGAGAGGCCTGTAATTCATCATAGGCATGAGAGACAAAATAAGGGAAAAAAATCCAGAAAATCACATTGTCGGATGATTTTTGTTTTTTTAAATGAATTTATTTGCAAATTCTCTCATCTTTGTAAGTGGGAGAACTTGCACAATTGGTTGCTGACTAAATACTTTTTTGCCGCACTGTATACAGTACATCATTATACATCCACAAATGTTTATTTTCATAAAACCCATTTTTCTAACATACTGTATACTGTATGTAAAAAGTAAATGGTTCTTGGGTATTAGGATATACAGTATATATTAATTTATCAGATTTCTTTATGGGAAAACAAAAACCTTACTTACCTGTACTTACAAACTGTATTTATGTGCACATTTTAGCTCATTATGCTTTTGGGACTGAAATTTTCCCCCTAAATGCGGAGACCTGGCTGACTGAAATTTTTTTTTGCTTACCATTGCTTGTATATAGCCATTTTTTATTTTATAAAACTGCTTTGCAACGATGACCTTTGTTAAATGCTAGACAATAAAAGTTATTTGAATTGAATTTTAGTACACACAAACACTGTATTGCATGCTTAGTACTTAGACTGTTGCACTTTCTTTTGTTTTTGCATGTAAAATAACACTAACTGCCTGAAATGTATTGTATTATATGTTACCTGCTTTTTGTTATTCGAACTTTAGAATGAATCAGCTGTCATGTCTGCACGATGCTAATGCTTTCATCCTGTCTCAGGTTCACCCCTGTAGCCAAGGCCGGTCGACACCCTTTCGTGTACATGCCATTCGGAGCAGGTCCTCGCAGCTGTGTGGGCATGAGAATAGCCCAGCTGGAGATTAGGATGGCATTGACCAACATCTTCAAAAAATTTTATGTGGTGACGTGTAAAGACACCGAGGTGTGTTTATGACCGATGGTATCACCATAGGTAATGTTACGATAGTACACGGGGCGGTCAAGTCAAACTAGGACTTTTAATGAAATTTCCCTTGAATGAAGGCATAAACCCGAATGATATATACAGAAGACAGTACGGTGATGAGACCCTTGGCTGCAGTAAAACATTATAAATGGTGTAATAATGCAAAAGAAGGTTGTACTGTATGTCTGTGAGTGCCTCAGCCGAGGTGAGACCACTTTATTCGTTCCTTTGAACATTCAGGGAGTAGGTGGTTTGAACCTTGCAAAACGATGTATAAGTTGTCACCAATTTGCAGAAGAGACGCATCTGTCTGTGGGAACTGTACACACAGTTATTCACAAACACATTCCCCATACAATACTGACCTTGCTCCAGCCATGTTCACATATTTGGGACATTAAAGGCCCATTCCTGGGAGGCCAGCGTTTCGGACACGAAGCAGTCCGATCATGGGTCCAGTGTACTAACAAAAAAATCTTATATAGTGAAATAAATTTAATTTTATTCTCAAACAATAATCCCAATTTGATAAACGCCGCTCATAGTATTAAAAGATTTGTTTTTAAACTTAAGCAACGAACAGCTCGGCTTTTTTTCTAAAGGCATTCTCTTTGTTCCTGATTACATTTTCTGTAACATGCAAGTTTTTATTTCTTACTGATTCCTCTTAAATTGAAGTCATACTCCACCCTCGGACCCAAGAATGGCGTTTTTGTCCAAATAACCAAGAGAGAGTGATTCCTGAGAGTCTGATTTTAAGCGAAAAAGGAAGAACAGTATGTGATTAGTAAGGGAATAGCAAAGAATGGTACTGATATAATGTTGTAAACATACTTTATGTGATCATCCACCCACATCATATGCAAATTTCTTTTACTGTACATTAATTTCTGGTAAATTTAAAATTGCATTCCTCATTGTTAATCCACTCAGAATGACAAATTGTTGTGTTAGGACTGATACCGAGGAAAAACTGCAGAAGGAACGAAGGGTGGAATTAATCAGACTGATGTTTAACGTGAAATTGTTTTTAAAAGGCTGTAGATTGCACCGACACACCTGTTGTCTATTTATGGGCACATTGTTGTAGAAATTACCAAAAATTTAGCCAGATAGGTTCCTTCACTGTATTCATGTTGTATTCTATGTACGGGTGAAACATGCTTTTAATATACAGGGGGCACACACAGTACATCATCATACAGTATATCCACATTGGCTCTGTGTTTTCATCATACTGTATCTGACTAATACGTAATGTAACGTACTATAAATGTAAATGGTTCTTGGGTGATAGAAAATTTATATATTCATTTATCATATATCGTTATGGGAAAACAAAAAGCTTTGTATTCTTTGTGCTGCTTATACCTCATTATCCTTTTGGATATGAAAATGTTCCTGATCATTGATGTTCACATGATCATTTTTTGGCTTATCTTTATTAACCTTCTGTTATTTTTTTAATTATTATTCTGTAAGGCTGCTTTGTAAGAACGACCACTTTTAAAAGTGGTATAAAATAAAATGTGACCTGCACTGAGATATACACACACTGTATGTAAAAATTGCAGTACTGTGCAAAATCCTAGGCGCATTATAATGACAAACGTTTTCTCCATTAAAATAATTTAAAAAAGCAATTTGGAGAATCTGTAGATTGTTGTAGAAATATATATCTTCCATAAAAAAATTATAATAATAAATTATTATTATTATTATTACCACAAGGTGGTGGTGTAGCACAAGCTGTCTTTTGTGTGGCGTATGACTGTTCCAGCAGCTTCAAATTGATGACATTGTTTCTAACTAGAACCCTTTGTGTGTCCATTCACATTCAGATTAGGTGTCTATGTGCTTCCCTCTGCTTAAATCCCACCCCTCACATCCTGAAATTCCACATTCAATACTGAGCCTACAGTATGTTTCAGTAAAACTGCTTTAGAACCTTCAGCTGACGTGGTAGGACCTCTGGTCAACATTTACACACACATTCAAACACTATGGGCAATTTGGGAATGCCAGTTAGCCTAATCTGCACATCTTTTTGTTCTGTGGGAGGAAACTGGAGTACCCGGAGGAAACCCACCAAACACGGGAAGAACATGCAGACTCCATGCACATAGATCTGACGCAGGAATCGTGCCCAGGACCTTGAGGTGCAAGGCGACAGTGCTAAGTACTAAGCCACTGTGCCGGCATAAAATAACTAATTATTATTATTATTATCGTTAAAACATAGGACTTTAATTTTGTCTCAATACATTTGGTCACCACTTTATATCTGTATCTTACAGTATATGGGCAAAAGTTTGTTTATTACTATACCAACAGAATTTGGATGTGTTGCTGTTTCAACAGTAACCAGTGTTGACAATGTTCAACACTGATCAAATTAAAATTTTATTTGTCACATACACAGTCATACACATTACGATATGCAGATATTCCTAACAAGAACTCTTTCTGCATCCACGAGCACAAAAGTTTATATATGAATATACTCTTATTTGCAATCTCCATCTTCGTAATCAATGACAGTGGTCTATACTGTGAATCTATAAAAGTTCCTTCTTGCTGTTTTGCCTGACTCTTTAAAAAAATGAATGTGTGCTGTTTTCAAACACATCAGGAAAAGGAAGTAAAAAAAGACAAGAACAATTTAGAGGGTAAAATGTATTCATGAAGCTTAGTGAATCTCACAACAAGTCTATAAAAACTTCATAACACAATTCAGTGTTCTGAATACATCCTTACTCTTTGTCTTTAACACAGATACTACAACCTTGTTAAACACAGAACCCCCATCACACTGAGCTGTGTTCCCACTACAGTATGTCCACAAAAACGCAGTAGAAAACAAAACATTATGGATGTAGTATCGTCTCCTTTGATGTTGAGCTGCCTTTTTTTTTTTTTAGACATGGTAAAAAAAAAAAAAAAGCCTGGTGAGGATGCAGTTAAATCAAGGTGCAAAAAGAACTTGATAAAGATGTACTAACGGCAGCTTGCAGTAACTAAGAGCACTGGGTCAGGCTAGTAATGCCAGTTAAAATGATTCTATGAGAAAACTCATTCTTTCGGCAATTTATCCTGACCTAATAGCTTTAAATTATGATTTAACGTTCATTAATTCTGCTTAAATAAATTGTATTGAAAAACTGTAAAAGAGAAGATGAATAGACTTATACAGTATGAAAGGTGAATGGAAGTGCATCAATAAACCGTAGACCTATTTTGATTTATAACTACTTTAAATAATTACTCTGTAACAATAAGCAACATCATTACATAAGCATCAAGTGAAAATGTGCAGTATTACACTTCCATTAAGCATTTTTGTTCATAGGATTAAACCTAAAATTTTTTTAAAAATATTTATGATGTTTGCAATTATAAACCACATTCATCAGCCTGGATCTTTAAGAGTATTCAATGATGTACTCTGGATAGATCTGATACTTCTCAAAGATGACAAAAATCGCTGGGTTGCTTGTATTGTCCACACAGCTATCATAAAACACTCCACTGACGCTCTTCTGTGGAGGTCGGACAAAACTGCTGGATCCTTTGGTAGACTCTCCAACAAGGACAAGAGCAACAAACATCATCTTATAGCCGGCGTTGGATTTAGCGTATTTATCCGCGTACTTGGCATCTCTAGCGAAGTAACTTCCTATAAAGAAGATAAAAAAAATATATATATATATATATATATATATATATATATATATATATATATATATATATATAAATAAAATAGTATGCATCATCGGAAGACACTATAAATAAATTATTTTTTGTTTCAAAGGAATATTTAAATGTGTTTATCAGTCTGTAGCCACACATGTTTGACAGAAACATTTATGAAACAAGTAAAAAAAAAATGTGGAAAGACCGTGGAATTAGAAGATGTGTCCAAACTTTTAACTGGTAAATATATACCTTATGGACAAAGGTACTGTATTTGGACAAACCTGTTATTATTCAATTCAGATGTTTTAATCAGGCCCCTTAACCCCAGTGATGGTCAATCTTAATGCTTCAGAATATCAAGACAATGCTACTCTTCCAACTTTGTTGCACCAGTTTGGGGAAGACCCTTTTAAATCCCAACATAACTGTACCCTCGTGCACAAAGCAAGAACGCTAAAGACATGGTTTGATGAGTTTGTTGTGGACGAACTTGACTGACCCGCACAGAGCCCCGACCTCAACCCCATCGAGCACTTTTGGGATGCACTGGAATGACATCACTGTCTGGCCAAAATGAATGGATATGAGGATATGGGGGTCAGGGGTAGCTCAGTGGTTAAGGCATTGGACTACTGTTCGGAAGGTCCCAGGATCAAGTCCCACGACCACCAAGTTGTCCCTGTTGGGCCCTTGAGCAAGGTCCTTAACCCCAACTGCTCAGATGTACAGTATAATGAGATTAAAAAAAAATGCAAGTCACTCTGGATAAGGGTGTCTGCCAAATGCCTAGATGTAGATGTAGATATGAATTCCCACAGAAACACTCCAAAATCTGGGGACAGCCTTCCAAGAAGAGTGGAACCTGTTATACTGTAGCTCCAAATGGGGGAGCAACTTCATATTGAAGTACTCCATATGTATTTAGATACAATGTGATTGCAGGATTAGCCAAATACCATATAGTCCATATAGTGTATATACAACTCAGTTTTGAAGCATTACAACGGTTACCTACCTTTGCCATAAAGTGATCCATGGACACCACAAATTCTCCAGTCAAAATTCTGTTCACAGATGGCCTCGATTAGAGATTTATCTGTGCCATGGAAGAGGTAACGCTCATCTATCTCCCTTCCTCCATTCCTCTCCTTCATCTGTTCTTTCTGCCTGAAACGACAAAAAAAATCTAATGTTTAAATCTAATGCCCAGTATAAATGTTTAATACCTCAGTGTACGTAGTAGCAGGGTTAAAATAGTACATACCAGTGAAAAACTCTCCAGACTGATGGATTTTGTACTCTCTTGATGCTGTGGATGTTGTTTGACGACATTGTCCGTTTGAACAGTAAGGTTACTGTATTGTAATCAGGTGCAGAGCTTGACAGAGGAACAATCTGACAGAGTAACCTTTGTTAATTAACATTCTGTTTGATAAAGTGAACATTTTGATGAGGTGAAACTTCTTAGCCATGGTGAAGCATTATTGGTGGGAAAAAAAACAAAAACGTCACAGCAGACTATTTTTCTCCATAACTAACCAAAAGGTTAGAGCCGGTTCATTAGCAAGTATCTGTGTATATTCCTCATTTTATTAGCCAACGTTCATACTGTACCAGCTGAATTGATATACCAGGCAGACAGTCACACAACACTTTCTAAATAAATTCCTCTATGCATTTTATTATTATTATTATTTTATTGCATCTATTTAGTTTTTAATTGTGTTTAGTGTTTAGTGAGTCATGTACCGTGTAGGAGAAGCTGGGCAGAGCAGTTTTGTCCCAGTGACCAGGAAATTCCACTGAGAAGGAGCTTGTGGTTTCATGAGCATCACTAAAGATGAATAATTACCATCAGATTCATAATAATGTAGTAATATTCACTGCATAACGATCTTAACTATGCAACACAAATCATTCACAATTCATTTAATACATGCACTGCCAATTTTTCAAAAACCATACAGTATATTTTTGCTTAAAAAAAAATACTATTGTGTATAAATTCATTTTAAATACTCTATGATTCAAGTTTTAACCAAGGAATCTTTGTGAAAGAATTTTTTTTGTAAAATAAGGAAGACATATATAATCCCATTATACACTAACTTACTTATCCCAGTGTTTCACAGAAATTTAGAAAGATTTTTCAAAATAGTTTAAAAAAAAAACGTATTATTATTATGATTATTATTATATCAGATTCATGGCCATAGGCTACATGTTAAATTCCTAAACTGTAAAAAAAAAAAAAAAGAATATATATATATATATATATATATATATATATATATATATATATATATATATATATATATGATGGTACCCCTAGAAAATACTGAAAATAATGTGACCAAAGGGACATGTTAATTCAAGGTGTCAATCCACTAATTAGCATCACAGGTGTCTACAATCTTGTACTCAGTCAGTGGGCCTATATATAGGGCTCCAGGTAGTCACTGTGTTGTTTGGTGACATGGTATGTACCACACTCAACATGGACCAGAGGAAGCGAAGGAAAGAGTTGTCTCAGGAGATTCGAAAGACAATTATAGACAAGCATGTTAAAGGTAAAGGCTATAAGACCATTTCCAAGCAGCTAGATGTTCCTGTGACTACAGTTGCACATATTCAGAAATTTAAGATCCATGGGACTGTAGCTAACCTCCCTGGACGTGGCCGCATGAGGAAAATTCATGACAAATCAAAGAGACGGATAATCCCAATGGTAACAAAAGAGCCCAGAAAGACTTTTAAAGAGATCCAAGGTGAACTTCAAGCTCAAGGAACATCAGTGTCAGATCACACCATCCCTCGTTGTTTGAGCCAAAGTGGACTACATGGGAGACGGCCAAGGAGGACATCATTGTTGAAAACAAATCATAAAAAAGCCAGACTGGAATATGCCAAACTACATGTTGACAAGCCACAAAGCTTCTGGGAGAATGTCCTATGGACAGATGAGACAAAAATGGAACTTTTTGCCAAGGCACATCAGCTCTATGTTCACAGACAGAAAAATGAAGCATATCAAGAAAAGAACACTGTCCTATATATTTTTACATTTATAGCCTTTTTAATCTACAAATAAAAATTCCACATGCAAAATTTCATTTATTTAACTGACCAAGATTGCAGGTTAATCTTTAAGTTCAACTTTGGCAACATTAGCGAACCAGGTGTTGGCTCAAGTGACACAAGGTCGAAGTCTTATCTTAGAAGTCTGCCAATTGTAAGGTTTGAATATAGAGAAGAGCAATCAATCGATCACTCATTCAATCAATAAAATAACAATTGTATGACATACCCCAGTTTAAATGCACCAAATCACACATCATCTAAAGACCATACCTTTTTGATTCCCCCATAACATCTTGAGCTGAAATGAATCGAGGTCTCCGTCGCACCTCTCGTTTTGTTTTGTACTTTAAATTTTGCTGATACATTTCTGGAAAAGGAAAATGTTAAAATAATGAACTCTATGAAAACAGACTTTGGTAAAAAAAAAAAAAAAAAATCCTTTATGTTCAAGTCTTGAAAGCATACCTTTTATGTGAAGCACATAATTATTTCCACCCACACTGAAAGGAATTTCATCTTCAATTTCAGAGAGGTAAATGTTCTCTAAGGACTTTGATGTGATTGTCATAAGTTTTTCATCTTCCTGAAAAAAAAAAATAAATAAAAACACATTAAACATTACCTGATGCAGCAATAATGACCGGGTTTATAAACATCCCTGATATGAATTAAATGAAACTCTAGGTATTTACTTTTATTTAATTTACAATTATGTAAATTCTAGTTTTAAGAATTTTTCTTAAATTAAGAATATATTATATAGTAAGAATAGTAAGAATATATAGTAAGAATAGTAAGAATATATTATATAGAATATATTATATAGTTGTGTAAATAATTTAAGGATATAGTATTAAATAGTTGTTCACAAACTTTACGGACCCTCTGGCCGTATTCAATCCATTTCCCTTTTTCATTCTTCCAGTACCAAAGCCACTCAGTGGTCAGGATGAAGTGAGGGGGTTTGGTAACGGAGGACGCTGTGGATAGACGACGAATTTGTTTCCCCCGGCACTGCATTAAAGTGAAGTCCACAGGCAGAGGCCCAAGGCTGCAGTCCAGAAAAACAACATGGTGGAAACACATTTTTATGTCATGAAGAAACCTGTCTCATGTTTTTGTTTTAGCTGATTAGAATATTTATGACTCTCAATGCTGATCATGGCTTTCTGGTCTGGAAAAGACCAAAAAATGTGCTCCTCATCACCATCACATATCTGGAATATTACTGAAACATAGCGTATTTTTTCACTACTACATGGCCAAAAGTATGTGGGCATGTGTGTTTCTAACACAAACCGTTACCTTAATATTGAGCAAACTATTTTATATAATGACTTTATACAGTATATTGTATACTGTATATATTATACAGTATATGTAGGTTTAATTAAATTACATTTTATTCATATAGTGCCTATACCAAGTCACTGTTGCAAAGCATCTTCACAGAATCAAAAGAAAATTATGGAAATGAGAATGAAATGGTTGAGAGTATGTGTACAAATAAAAATAATCTGATTGTCCCTGATGAGCAAGCCGAGGGCGACGGTGGCAAGGAAAAACTCCCATGAGATGGCAATAGGAAGAAACCTTGAAAGGAACCAGACTTAACATGGAGCCACTCTCATTTGGGTAAATTAAGATTGAATGTATTAAAACCAAATGGTACCAGCCCTGTTTAAGCATGATAATATCATTGTGCAAAGAGCACATGATTTGTCAAGAATGGTGAGAGAACTTAAGTGACTGCACAGAACCCTAACCTCAACTGTACATGTGCATATATGCATAATCTCGCTAATGGCTAATAACATTTTCCCACACGTGGGTTTGACTATCCACAAGATGTCCGCAACCTTTAGCGATAAAATAACATTGAAAGCTTCATTCTCAGAACTTAGTTCACATATTTTTATGGACTTCCTGTATGCAGAAAATAATGAATACCAGCACCAGATAAAAAGGTTGAGTGTGAAACAGTGAAAAAGTCAATCTGGTGAAACTATAGAGAAATGCATGCTTGTGTGGCATGCTTTAAACCTACACTACTTATGAGAGTACTGGGAAGACCTTTCAGCCCCATAATGGGTACTGTATAAAAGTTAAATGAATCTGAATTGAATTAAAATCCTTCAAGTCTATCCACTCCAATACATGGCATCATAAACACATTCACATTCTCATACTCATTCAGACCCAGGGTCAATGTAGCAGAGCCGAACCACATTCTGGCATTTTGGCAGGTGGAAAGAAATCAGAAAATGCACACAGATAGGAACTTAAGCTCAGGATTAAACCCTGGAGCTGTCGAACACCACCCACAGGTGAATTTGATTGCTGTCAAAACCTGTGATGTTGATATAAATCTGCAGCTGAATGAGTGGCACTCATATTACCTTTATTTTTTATTTCTATGCTTTCGCCACCTAGTGGAGAAGTGCCATTACTGACTTTGAAAGACACTCAGTAGAAAATTTTCAGGTTAAATAATGATACCTGAAGAGCCTTAGCGGTCATGTGGTATGAAAAAAAAAATTATAGCAGAATCTGAGACTATGAGCTTATTAAACTGAGCACATGGATACACTATCTTTAGTACAAATTTTGTTATATATGTTTATATGTTTTTCACATACAGTACAGTAAATAAGGACTAACTGCACTCAGCACTCGTAACTTATCCTGTAACACTTACAGTATATCTCATACACTTCTATTTTATTAGCAACCTTGTACTGTACATACTGTACATTTTCCAGCTAAAGTTAGGCTATAATTTTGTATAATTTTCCTCTTATTTCATATTTAATTTTGAATGCTCCATTTTCTTTTTCTTTATTTTAGGTCACGGACGGTCGTATAAGCACTTCACTGCATATCATACAGTGTATGGCTGTGTATGTGACAAATTTAATTAGAATTTAAATTTGTCTGTATTATTATTTACTAAATCATTCACTTTTCGAAAACATAATACAGAGAAATAAATTATATTAAAGAGGAATATTGACATGTCTATAAAGAAAGATATTACATAGGGTTTTCAGATGAAAAAAAGAACTTCATGTAGGCTCCTGGGTTTTGCATGAAAATAGAAAGTAGCAATGACCCATGGGGACAATGCAAATGTGCATTGCAAATTGGCCATGAGGCACTTATATGGAATACCTTTTGTCATTAGCTGGATTACAGTAGGCCCTCTCAACATCCTCTTCATTGGGAAAGTGTTTCCATGTGCTTCCATCATTATCCATAATCTCCCATTTATAAGGTAGATCATGATGAACACGGATGCATTTCTCTAATGGAGAGATCAAGAGATTGGTCCCATTATCATTAAAAACAAGGTTAGTTTATATCGGCATTTATCTCATTTCTAGGTTATGCTGAATTTTTCTATAAAGTATACGAATTAAAGAAGAATGAACTGGTAAAGATTTTTTTTTTTTACCTTTGAAACTACACCCCTTGCGCACGAAAAAGAGGCAGATTTCGTTGCGGTCTGCCTCACTCACAGAGCTGCTGGACTGCTGCCTTTTTACTTGTTTGTCTGATGAAGAAGAGACCCGGGAAAAATTTAAGGAGTGAGAATGCTTTGAAAATTTTGTCTCGCTGTACTCGGAGAGTGACCTTGTACTCTGTACTTTATATTAGTTTTAACTTCTGCGTGCCAACTTACTGTAAACTAAGATAAGTCTTAATCACATGGTGCAATACCGCATGTGTCTGGCATGAGAAAGTGTAATATGTAGTTTGTGGGAGAATCTTATAATAGACATGTGATTCTATGAATCTAATCTACTCTACTACAGCACTGTTTAGATTTAAATAGGAACAACACAGACAGCAGTGCTGCCTGTACAGTATGTCAAATCACAGTTTGGGTTAATGAACTTATTTTAATAAAATGCACCTATTCCATATTCGATTTTGAAACTTATGAATTTTTTAAACCAAACTTAGCAACATATAATGTAGAAAAGAAGAAGTTTGCATTTCTTTGTTATTGTCCCAGCATAAATCAACATGATAACAATAATGATAAAATGACATCAAACATTGCCAAACCTTTCTCCGCTCCCTTGGGGACAGGTTTCTCAGCTTGATCGGTGAGAAGAAACTTAACTTTGTATATTTTCTGAAGGTTGCGAATATTTTCCGGACTTATACCTCTGCCATTCAGAATTTTCATGGCAGTTGCATCAAAATTATGAGCTCGTTTGCAGACAGCTCCAAATTTACAGCCATCCTGTAGGAAGTGCTGACAGACATGCAGGCTGGTGCAGGAAGTCTGGAATTTACAGCTTCCATGTTCTCCATTCCCTTTATTATAGTGGGAACATATCTGAATAAAAAAAAAACAGTACATGTCCATAAGTGTCAATAAAACTGAGACGTGTATGCAAAGTTACAGTGTGGGAAGGTGATGTTGAATTTATTTGTTAATTGAATGAGGTACATCTAACCTCTGGAACAAGAGAAGGATCATTCAGTAGCAGAAGTTGAAACAATTGTGCCTCTTCAAGAAACTGAAGATTCTTATTTTTCAGGACAGCAGAGTTATGTGGAGATTTTAAATCATGGGGCTTTTTGCATTTATCCCTGGGGTTGATAGAAGAGAGATTATGTTCATTAACCATCAAACACAGAGGTGAGGTAAACACATGTTTCCCCATATATTCTGCATAGGCTTTCTCATCATGAGCTGAGGCTGTTTGAAATCCAGAGATAAGTTATATACAGTGACTGAGTTTGCTATCACCATTGACTGACAGCTTTCAGGAAGTGCCTGAAAGTAGGTGGGGCAGTGAGTAATCATGCAAGTGCAGTCAGCAAACAGGCTTTATTTCTTCTCTGACGTCTCTGATTGCAATTTCAGCTTTTTTTTATTCTTTTTTTTTAGAGAAAACCAAAATAGCTTAATAATCATTACAAGGTTCCTGACTTCATATAAATGGCATACACCAAATCACAGCTTTCTGTCTCCCAACTAAATCGTAATTCAGCAGTCAGCTAGTGCTAATGTACCATAGCCAGTATTTCACAACGCTTTAATGCCAGTAATGTGTAAACACTGAGACTCTTTTCCTTCCTGAATGTTTTCATATTAAGGACTAAAAGTGTAAAAAAAAATATATATATATGTGACTGAGTGAGTCAAGTGAATATACACTATTATGTATAAAGGTATTTGGCCAAACCTGCAATGACACTGTATCCAAATACATATACTTCAAAGGAGGGCTGGAAGGCTGTCCATAAGATGTTGGAGTGTTACTGGGGGAAATAATGCCCCTTCATTCTGTAAAGCATTCATAAGGTCAGGCACTGATGTTGGACGAGAAGGCATGAGTGGCAATCTCCGTTCCATTTCATCCCAAAAGTGCACGATGGGGTGGAGGTCAGGGCTCTGTGTGGGCCAGTCAAGTTCTTCCACAACAAACTCATCAAACCATGTCTTTAGAGACCTTGTTTGCGCACTGGGGCACAGTCACATAGGAAAAGAAAAGGGCCTTCCCCCTGATTTATTCACCTGCACTGAATAATTAAAAGGTCTGGCCAAATACCTTTGTCTTTATAGTGTATAAAGTTTCATCATGCAACAATGTAAGAGGACTGACCTGACACTTCACTTTAATAGGTTCACCACCCACTTTATTAGTACACATGCTCACTCTTGTGTGTCAAATTTAGACGCTTGTAGTTAAAATGTGAGATTCTCCCAAATTCTCTAACCAGTTCTACAACCATGTCACAGTTAATTAAATTAATACATTTTCATGATTGTGTGAAGATTTATTGAAGCTGTAGCTGCATTACATTTGTGCATTGCGCTGATTGGCTTCTTGAACAGGTGCACAGGCCTACGTGAGCAGATGCGTAAGTCTACATGATCACGTGCAAAGGTGATTTAACTAAAGTAGACGATGGTTAAATCAGCTGTTAAGACTTGATCGGCCTGATGCAGAGTTTTCTTTGATTAAAAAGGCGTGCACTCCTGAGTGTTAATTCAGTTCTGAAGTCTATAAGTTGTAATTAAACTCTTACCCGAATCTGCATTTCCCACACACTAGATATCGGCACAAGTGCAGCTCCTCGCAGCGCGCGCATTTCTCCGGGTCTTTACACACGCGCAGCGGCGTTCGCGCAATAATTAAAGCTCCGGGACTGAGCGCGCGCTCGGTCGATTTCTCGTCCACAACACGGAAGCTCTCGCCGTTAAGAAGCGCGCGCCGCAGCAACTGCTCATCCACCGTGAAACTCTGCCGTAAAAAAGCGTCCAGCTGCTGGAACTCCAAACAGCACTGGTTATTACAGAGCACTTTCAGGATGTGGTTCGATACCAGCCTCGCCATTTTCTCATCCAGAAATGAACGTTTCCGTGATTGGCTCAGTCTCGATTTGAAGAAAACGAAAGCGAGAGTGCCGGCGTTGTTTTGGTGCTTTGCTGCCACGAGCACAGTCCCAAACTGTCTCCACTTCTAGTCTCTATAGAAGTGCACTATTAATTAATTAATTAGTTTGTTGCAACCAGGGTTCGATTCCCACCTCAGGTCTGTGGATTTCCTCCAGGTACTCTGGTTTCCTCCCACAGTCCAAAGACATGCAGAATAGGCTAATTGACATTGCCAAATTGACCGTAGTTTGTGACGGAGTGCGAGTGTGTGTGCTTTTACAACAGCTTCACAAACGGTATTTATTAGCAAAAGAATATGATGTTTGTTTATTTAACCAGTTATGTTGCTCCATCAACAAATATTGTTCCACAACTGATCAACACACTATAATAAGATAAATGGAGGATATCACGTTGTTTAAATTCTGTCTATTTTATTAGTCCTTTTATTAGTTACTTTTTAAATGCAAATATCAGACATTCTGAAAAATTGTATTTTTTTTAAAATAAAATTTTATTACCATATTACAAAGAAATTTCCCCACTAATTTAGCCTTAGCCAATTCACACACCAACCAGGGAGGACGAAGGCTGTCACGTGCAGTACCCTTACAGCCCCCTAGGCTGTGCGCTTGAAAGGACGTCGTTTTGTCTTAGAGCAGTGTTGTACTGTGAACTCTGTCTCGTTGAGGATTTTCTGGAATTAGGATTATTCACTTTTGGCACACCTTAACACACTCTCACACATGCGCACACACTTTATACACTGAAAATACTGTATATAATTATCTGGTGCACTGCAGCGTCTATTTCTTGTACAATACATCTACATCTAGGCATTTGGCAGACGCCCTTATCAGAGCGACTTACATTTTTATCTCATTATACATCTGAGCAGTTGGGGTTAAGGGCCTTGCTCAAGGGCCCAACAGGGACAACTTGGTGGTAGTGGGACTTGAACCTGGGACCTTCCGAACCGTGGTCCAATGCCTTAACCACTGAGCTACCCCTGACCTGAGTTATGAATTTCTACAGATATGAAAAGTTTGTAAGTCT
The DNA here is from genome assembly GCA_013621035.1 of Clarias magur. Lineage (NCBI taxonomy): Eukaryota > Metazoa > Chordata > Actinopteri > Siluriformes > Clariidae > Clarias > Clarias magur. Next base: position 751,642 of record QNUK01000292.1, on the reverse strand, counting down.
GGGACACTATTTATATACAGTTAAACCTTCGTTCTGGAATTGTGCTTGTATTCCTTCATAAGAAATAATGTAAACTCAGATGATTCATTCCACAACCCAAATATATTCATATAAAAATAATTAATACAAAATATATAAGTAAAAATAAAACAAATTCACCTGTACTTTACCTTTGAAAAAAATCACACACAAACTGTAAGGGAAAAATACTATACTATACTATAATAAACTATACTATACTATACTATTGTATTGTATATTGTATACTATACTATTGTATTGTATATTGTATTGTATATTATCGTTAAACAGAATCCTCCCCCGCACTGCTACAGACTTTTTAACCCTTTTTTCATGAGGGCCATTGTTGCAGTACAGTTACTAAAGAACAGTCATAACACTTGGAAACAACATGCTTTATGAAAAAAAGCTTCACGCACACGCACACACACACACACACATGGTCATAATGTTATTGAAAACAGTACTTGTGAACGGATGGATGGTGACTACACGAAGGACGCACCTGCACCGAGATTGAGCATGGGACCCACAATCCCACAGCACGAAGAATCATTGACTCAGTTGTGATCACATGACACTCAGCAGACAAAGAGTATATGTACTACAGTATATCAAGAGCTAATCCTCATCTAACAAGTTTTTTTTTTTTTTACATTTTGCTCTTCTTGCAAATGCTTGCAGACCAAGTTAATCCAAAGTTCCATTGTACTTACAGATTGTATATCTTTGAAAAAAAATCTTGGCAGTAAAAAATCTTCCTTTTTATTATTGAAACACATCTATTTGGGGAGATTTGTCATGTTATAATTTTAAATATAAATACTTTAATCATTTTTTAAAATTTATATTGTATTATGCATAGTGACTAAACCTCAAAAACCACAAAATAAGGGTCTAAGTGTGGCTGGGAATCAAACATGCTAGGTGAGAAACTGAACCACTAATTTCCCAATATTTAAATTTCAAATATAAATAGAAAAATTGGGTTAATTTAAATTAGGGTTGTTTGCAAATCACTTTTTCAAATTGACAAATTTATGTACATTATTATTTGTATGATGAGATTTTAAGTTGTGTACTATTAAGTCTCTTTAACTATGTGCGCTATATAACTTATATACTGTACAATCATGTTGTGCAATAAATGTTTTCTAAAAGGGTGAAAAAAAAAACATGGTGTTAACTGAAAATTCAGCTGTTGATTAATTTATCATTCACTTTTCCAGAGTTCTGTGCAAAAGGGTTTCAGAGAAGTTTTGAGAAAAATAGATGACATTTGGATGATTTTCTTTATTTAATTTTAATTTTGCAATTGCATTCAAATACTTAAATAATACTTTTAATAATCCCCAGTCAACCTTTAATTTGATCTATAAACAAATCCATTAGCATACATGTTTGAAGGAACACATAAGCCGGTTAATTTAACCTTTTTGGAGTTCAGTTTTAAACATACAGTATACATTTTAGAGAAAAAACACAATGCGGCTATTACTGTTGTTTTTGTTTTTTTGTGTGTTTGTTTTTGTTTGTTTTTAAGTCATCTAGAGCCGAGTTCTGCAAAGTCTATATCTTTTATTTTCTTCTTCTTTTTTTTTTTTAATAAGTCTTAGTTACATTTACCTTAAACGACCTGAGATTTTCAAGGCAAAGACTTGGGATATCCTTCACTGGCCAGGGTTAGGGTCAGTCACCTTCTCTCAACCCAGTAGAGTATGCTTTTTAGTTACTGAAGTCACGACTGATGGCAGAACCCATAAACAAGCAGCAGCTAAAGTAAACTGCTGGCAAAGCATCTCAAGGAACTTCACTCATATCATGTTTAAGCTTAAATTCAGTGTGGTGGTGTACAGAAGCACCGCCTTGAAGTTCCAAAAAACCCCGGCTTCGTTGCGAAATGTGTAGAATTTATGCTTTTAAATTGTATGTCCATATCATTGATTGCCAGCAATCATGGACCCTCTAAGTTACCCCCATAGCATATCAAACAAAATAAAGTGCCTTGTAAGGCGCCTCAAAAACAGAGCAACCATGAGAAAGTGCCACAGTAGAGTAAACATCACAAAGTACCCTCTAAGCTGTAGACCCATAGGAGAAGCGACATCAACATTCTATAATTACTGTCTTAGTTAACTGCGGCTGTATCCCAATTTTTAAAAAAAATCAAATCTGCATCTGTGTTTCTACCACTAGAGCATTTTATCTTTTTCATGGTGTCCGAGACTGGTTGCCAACATACAGTACATTCCACATCTATAAAATAGTGTAGTATACTAAATAGAATTTGAATTCCTCCATTATATGTGCTTTGTATATCCCTTTGTAGTCTCAGCATCTTTTTTTTTTTTTTTTTTTTATAAAATCAAACATTTGGACTCCCCAAAAGTATATTCTATGATGAATTCAGGGTAAATCTGGTACTTCTCAAAGATGACAAAAATGTTTGGATTAGTGCAGTTATTCACACAGCTGTCATAAAAGCCTTTGGTTTTACGAGGAGGATGGAAAAGGCTGCTGTTGCCTTTGGTGTAATGACCCACCAGAACCCGCGCCACAAATATCTTTTTGCTGATGCCTGTAGATTTGGCGTAGTGATGAGAGTAGGAAGCATCTCTGGCAAAATAACTTCCTGAGAGAGAAACAAAGAAAACACCAACTAAAGATGAGAACAAATAAAACAAGTGTGCACTGCCTTGAAAAATGTGATTTTAAACGGTTCAAAGCATTTCGAAATATTAATTATTTACTCATTTACAGTACTCTCACCTTTTCCATATAATGTGCCATTCTCCCCACAAAACCTCCAGTCAAAGTTCTGCTCACAGATGCAATCTATTAGAGAATCCTTTGTGCCGTGAAACAAGAGTTTCTCATGCACTTCTCTCCCTCCATTCCGTTCCTTCATCCGCTCCTTCTGCCTGAAAAGAAATTTCATAAAATGCAGTTTCATTATGCATGTATTTCAATAGAAAAATGGAAACTGAGCTTGATAACACATTTGTATGAATTCAGTTACATTGGCTTAAAGCAGAGATTTCCAAACAGCAAGCCATCTGGCACTAGACTTCAGCAAAGGAGCGGTGAAGATGTTAGGCTTTCTACATTAGGCATGCTCTCACGCATATACAGCCATATTCTACTAAATACAAAGTACAAATTTAGCCAAAGGCTGATAGATCATGCAGTTAAAAGGCTTTAAAGTTTACGGGTCCATTAGAATATGTGGAAAGCCCTCAAAACCTGCTTATATAAAACCTGGGCATTAGACAGGCTTTGATCTTACCACTGGAAAGCCTTCCACAGAGAGCTGTTCTGGTTCCTGTGAATGCTGCTGATTTTGTACTCCGGCATGGTCTTTTTAAACAGTGTCTTTAGCATGAGGAATTCAGCCTCTGTCCTAGACAGGGGAACCAACTGGCAACCAAAGTTCAAGTTACTGTTGTTATACTATCACATTACTAGGTATAACTTTCTAAATATTTTACACATAACAGTCAAGCACAATTATAAATGTAATAATAACAAAGCAGTATGGATATACCAAAAACAGAATGTTTGGGATTATAGCATAGCCAGAAAGGAACAACACAAGATGTGTACCCTGTATGAGACGTTGGGTAAAGCTTCTTTGTCCCAGTGAGCAGGAACTTCCACAGGGGAGCTGAAGCTTTCACTATAAAGAAAACAGTCACAAAGAAAGATCAGTGTTTACTTACTATTGGTGTATTCAATTGTTTTATTAACTAGAATTTTTACTTGTACAGAACTTTTAACAATAGGACTAATTTACTAAATAATTCAGCTTAATGGAAAGAGGGATGTAGATTCAGACACGTAATAAATAAATCAGCAATGATGATATTAAAAACACCCTAAAATTACACGAGAAAAAAAAAAAACCTTGAGAGGAACTAACAGATTAACTGACTAACTGATTAACGCATAAAAATTTTAAAATGCATTTATTTTTTTAAATCACAGCTGGTGTAACCAGCTTGAATAGTGTTCAGTACAATGCTTTTAAACAATGTATTAAAATGTCTCAGGATCTGGAAGATATGGTATTTATGCTATCGATCTTTGCTAAAATTGAAAACTGGATACCCCATACTGCTCTCTATTGACCATAATGCAAAATTAACCAGGGTGACTTAATACCTGACTTGATATGACAGGGCACACTTATTGACTTTTGCGTTGAACTGATTTATTCAGCACAGTGAATCCAGGGTCCAGGATGGTCTGACTAGGATAAAGTGGCTACTAAAGGTGAATGATTTCCTCCAGTTTTTCAGATTTCAGATGATTTGGTCCTTTTACTAAGGCAAATGCAAACTGCTTAGAAACTTTATTTAAGATTGTTTCAATGTTGCTTAAGCCTTCTTTTGTGTTGTATATTGCATGAGATTATTGCATCTAGGCTAAAATGGAGCATCTGTGAATATGACTCAACACTACAGCCATTTGGTCATTTATAGCCTGATACCTTTTAAGCTTGATTTCAACATCTAGAGCAGAGACAAACCGGGGCCTCCTTCGAATCTCTCTTTTTGTTAGAAACCGAACGTTTTGCTGATACATGCCTGCAAATAAAATACATCACAACAAAAAACTAAGCATACAGTATATGCATTTCATGTACATTTAGAGTGTATATTGTCTGGGTTACCCTTCAAGTACAGCATGTATGAATGTTTCTTTGAATTGACAGAAATTTCGGTCTGCAGATTTGACTGGTAAATGTTCTCCAGTGTCTGAGATGTGAGAGGCGTGGCCAGCTTTACATCCACCTGTAGATAATGATGTCTTGTCTTGTTATTTAACATTTAACATTTAATGAATTAATACTATGTAGTCCCAGCTTAGACTGGAAGGAAGATTTCTGACCCCCTGTCCGTATTCGCTCCATTCTTCTTTTTCATTTTTCCAGTACCAGAGCCACTCAGTGGTCAGAATGGAGTAAGGGGGTTTGGTAATGCATGATGCTGTGGACAGGCGACGAACGTTGCTCCCTCCACATGTCATGGAGATAAAGTTAACAGTCTCAGGCCCTGGACTTGAGTAAAATTTCATTATTGGATTTTGTTACACATAACTTAAAAGTATCGAACTACTTCAGGATAAAAGCTCAGTGTTTACCTCATGTCATTAGCTGGATTACAGAAGGCTCTCTCAATTGCTTCTCCATTTGTTAAGTCTTTCCATGTCTGCCCATTCTTATCTAAAACCTGCCATTTATATGGCAAGTGGTGATGAATATGGCCACACTTATCTAAAAATAAACAAATAAATAAATCAAGAATATAATACAAGTTTACTGAGCCAGAAAGTGGATCTTACATTATATATTAGATGACATGCTCTGTGCAATACCTTCAAAGCTGCAACTTTGGCAAATAGACAAAAGGCAAATCTCATTTGGGTCAAGTTCATTTTCAGGCTTTGGACTTATTTCAGCAACTAAAGATACTGAATATGCAAAGGATTATGATGGCACTTTGGAAAAAAAAAAAAGAAAATTTAGTAATAAGTCAAGGTGAATCCCAAGACAATCTATTTCTTACCTGCCATGGAACTCACTGTTTTAGCTGGAAAATTAGGCCTAGGTAGTTTTTCCTCATGAGAAAGAATCGAAAACCTGTTTTTGTAAATTTTGTGAATGTTGCTGATGTTTTCTGGACTGAGTCCTCTACTGATAAGGATTTTTTGCGCAGTGTCGTCAAAGGAATGAGCTCTTTTGCAGTCAGCACCGAGTTTACAGTCATCCTGTAGGAAGTGCAGGCAGACGTGAAGGTTGCTGCAGGACGTCTGATACTTACAGCCTCCGTGCTCTCCATTCCCCTTGTTATATTGGGTGCAAACCTAAATCCATACACAATGAGTTAAACAATGATGACTATTTGATCAGACAAATACAAAGTATTCAAAAATTATCAGCACTCAGGATGTAGAATATATTTTAATTAACTTTTAGAAAAGACAAATTCACCATTTTTGACATATTCGTCTGCTTTTCAATACATTTTGTCAATCTATGAAAAAAAAAACTTTTAGGCTGAGCTGTGAGATGTTTTGCTGCGAAATGTGTCGTCTTGCACCTCCGGGGTCCGGGTTCGAGTACTGCCTTTGTAAGTTCTCCCTGTTCAGGGTGGGTTTCCTCCCACAGTCCAAAGACATGTGTGTGTACAGTATGAGTTTGTGTACTGTATGTGTCTGTGCCCCGAAATGGATTGACACGCCATCCAGGGTGTAACCTGTTTGCCCTACAGTATGTCTCCTGAGATATGAGGATAAGGCATATAGAGTATAGATGATGAGTCAATCAAACAAAAACTCAACTAACACCAATTAGACCACTATGGTAACGAACTAAAACTAACCTGAAATTTAGACTGAAATAAAAACTCATAAAAAAATGGAAAAATGTTTATAATTACAACCATGGTGCTGTCGAGACCCATCAGACTTGGTGGATGTTACTGACCTCTGGCAGGAGGTAGGGGTCATTCTGCAGCAAGAGCTGGAAAAGTGCAGCCTCTCCAAGCTGCTGGAGTCCCAGTTTGCTCAGGAGTGCTGAGTTGTGAGAGGAATCCAAGAAGTGGGAGTTTTGGCATTTTTCCCTGTAAGGAAATGGTGCTTTCTAAAACTTCCAGAACAATGCATCATGCTTAACATATTTCCTCCCTGTGAATCAGTTTACTCACCTCAACCTACAGTTCCCACAAATCAAATACCTGCAGAGGTGCAAAGCATCACAGTCATCACACTGGCCAGGATGTGTCTGGCAAACTCTCAGTGGAGTTTTAGCGACGATCAGAGCATCAGCACCGAAACCAGCACGGGCTGGACCTTTCACACCGTCTTCCACCACCATCACAGTGTCACAATCACACACAGCTCCTCCGAGAACTTCATCTGCTACTGGGAAACTTTTCGCTCAAGATCTGATTCAAATAAATAAATAAATAAATAAATAAATAAATTTTTAAACTCCCTCCATGCTGACAGCTTGCCTGGAAGATGTACGACAAGGCTGTCTGCCGCAACAGAAACCATTTAGTTAGTCTGTCGGTGTTATTACGCACAGCACACCGTCACAATACTGTACTGTTAATCACATAGCGCGTTTATTAAACACCAGGTTGCCAGATTATAGTCAATCTCCACATTTCGATTAATTGGATAATTAATTACGCAAGGCTTCTTTTTTCTTCTCCACAAATCAACATACATAGACGTAATGAAGGATTAAGGAAATTCATTTTCTAAAGGAAAGATTATTCTTTCAATCTTCAATTCGAATTTTGTTGAACAATCTGGCAACCCAAGTTACTGACAGGCTCTTTGGTTCGTTTGTTTGCAAAACGACAGATGTTTGAACAGGTGCGTTCCATCACGCGCGCTCCTCACTGAATGTAACAGTAGGCGGCGTCATCACCAAATTTTATTCGTTTTATTGTGAGGTAATAATATACCGCTCAAAAAAATACAATAAAAGGAACACACAGTCCCCTCTAATATGTGTATGCATGGTTCACGTCAAACCGGGACTATGTGCTCCCTTTATTTTTTGAGCAGTGTATATATATGAACAGAAATAGGTAAAAGATCAAAGCTACAAATAAGCTGATCTGCTTTTGATGTAATCAGTGATTATTACTTCAAGGTGAAGCCCACCTACATGTCTGCATGTCTTTCTGTACAGCAGAATGCTCTGCCTAACTTACTAATACAAAGAAATTCAATTCTGTAAGACTTACTATCTTACGCCTTGTCTATGCCAAGTTGTACTTCTTTTGTCATCAGCCAAATACACTCCCTGTACAGTAATCAGATAGCGAATCACAGATGAGAAATCAAAACGTAGATCGGATAAAGATCATGTTTTGTCTTAAAATGTCTCCAGCGTACTAAAATTCACGTCATACCATTTAAAACACTGCTATTTCAGTGGTGAAAATATTAACTAATCTCAGTAAAATATTCACTTCAGATTTTCTAATTAATATCTTTTAGTGCAGGTGTTTGTTTATATTAAGCAAGTTGCTTATTTAAAAAAAAAAAAAAGATTATTAAATCCAGCACATAACTATTCAGAACATTGCTTTTTACTCAAAATTTTGATTTCACTTAGGTGCAGGTTAAACTTCAGGCAGATGTCGAAGTCCTGCACAAGTTTAATCGATTTCTGTCCAGCCAGATATGCGTGTTGCTGTGACAATATCTGACCGGACAGACATACAGACAGTAAGAAAATTTCCAGATACTGTTTTTAGGTCCTCCAGATATTATTGAAAGAGCGAGTTGTGACTGATATACAGACAAAACAGTAGACCAGATTTACAGACAGTAAAGACCCTTCTTTTATTTCTCAAGATATTTACTGGAAAAGAGGTTTAATAGCTGCTTATAAAGGTGGATTCAGAAAACAGAGGAACACACCATGGACCCAGTAATATGTCTTAAACACGAAGTAAGAAAAGCTAAAATAAATAAAGAGACAATGATTTTTTTTTATTTAAATTTTTTATAATATGTTATGGAAATAGGAACTGTTAATCAAAATGCACATGCAGTTCATTATATTTTTATCTTTATCCATCCAGCTAGGAACCTTTGTAGACTAATTTGGGACCGTTCACATTCACACACTACAGACAATTTGTGAATGGCATTTAATCAAATCTGGATGTCTTTGGACTCTGGGAGGAAACTGAAGTACTCAGCCGAATTAATTCCTGTCATATGCATTAGTTTCTGTATGACACAATGCAAAATTGCAGAAACATTTAGCAGAATCATTTGCAACTGACAGTTTGTGCTACAGCCCCACCTTGTGGTGATATTAATAATAATAATGATTTGTTTAGCACTGTTACCTCACATCCTGGGGCTCAACCAACTCTGGTCTGTTTGTGCAGAGTTTGCATGTTCTCACTGTGCTTGGTGGCTTTCCTCTGTGTAAGCCTGTTTCTCATTTTTCCTGCTTACAAGAAATCAGAAATTCCAACTGGTAGAAACACAGGACAACAACATGCTGATCAAACTATGTTCTTTATTAGAAAGACAGAATCCAGAGCAGTGCTCCGCCCAAATAAAATAAAATAAAACAAAATAAGAATAAAAAAGGTCTATAACATGTTAGGATGTTGTATGCCATATATACAGTCTTGTACATAAAAGTGCAATGTCACAATGAATAAGCAGTATATTGTATCGAATTGCTTCTACTGATCAATAATGCATTCACTGTCTGTTCCTGTGTACTGTGCACATATGAACGATGAGCGTGACAGCACAGAGGACATTGGCTTGAAGCTCCTCTAAAACGGCATTTAAAGGCACTTTCACAAGTCCACACTACAGATGAACACCGCCACATTGATATAACAACAGTCGGCTACTGTACACCTGTGGAGGGATAGAACCAGGAATACACCCTGAAACGACTACACTCTCTAATAAAGCATGTTCTGTCTGAAATGCACTGTACATCTTATTACAAAAAAAAAACCTACATAAAAGTGTTACAGTATAATTACAATTTAATAGTTAGTCATTCAAAAGGCAAATTAATTATAATTATGTTTAAAATACACTAAGAAATATTAGCAAGACGTGTTACTTTTTTCTTGACAACACTGGTTCAACACATGGTCTATTGCTATGTATTAACATTCAGTATGATTTATGATTAATAATATGAATAACACACACACACTCCATTCTGTCCCATTGTCTGCCTACATTGTTTTCGTGAACTCACTATATGTAAAATATGCCTAGTGCAACCTTTTCTCAGTGGTCACTCTGTGTGTTTAACTGTACATTTGGGACAAAAAAAATTTCATAGATTAAAATAATAATAATAAAGAAAAACTTCCAGGATGCTGAGAGCTTTTAATTGTTATGCAAGTATTAGGTTAGGCAGTTCACCGATCTAGAGCACGGATTCAGGCCCCACACTTGAACACCACATGTAGCAATAAGGATGACAACATTGACATTTTATAATAACAGTCAAAGCGTCCATGGCTATCGGCTTCATGCCTTTGTTTGGTGAAATTTACAGAAATATTGCCTTGAGTCATTTTTAAAGACTTATAAAAGCTCTTTGCATATCATAACTATAAAGTGTTGTACTTCATAATCGCTCTACAGGTGGAAATCTGACAGATTAACCATGAAGTTCTGTACCGTCGTGGTGGAGATTAACGCATAGTGGAGTTTATTCAGGCAGCTAAACTGGACAGATTATATATCTGTATCATAACAGCTTAAGATTTGATTCAGAATACAGAAGGGTTTTTTCTATTAATAACAATAACAAAAAAATTCATCACTCCCCATTCTCTCGTTGTTTATTGTAGTCATGGTGATAGTAATATTATAGGATGGTACTAACTAAAATATAAAAAAAAAAATACCAAAAACCACTTTTATTAATCGGATCATGTTATTTTCATTGGTGTATATACAGTACATATCACTACTGTTACTATGAAAAATATAAGATTCAAAGTAAAGCCTTGCATACACTACTTTTCGTTGTCTTTAACAAAAAAACAAAAACTTGCAACTGCTTACCAGAACAAGGAATTAGCAGCTTTTTGTTTGCGACACCACCAAAGACAGGGTCTTTTTCATGCGGCAGTGCTGCTTTGTTACAGGTAAACCACATTCATCCATCCATCCATCCATCCATCCATCCATTCATTCATTGCTTAGTAACTGATCAGCTGTAGGCTCAGGTCCATAGGAGACAAAGGAAAATCAAATTCCACACAATCCTGAGGCTGTAAACAAAGAAACGATAAACCCTGCTTTGTTCCTGTATTATTCACATTTAGCATTTCTCTACTAGATGTAAACTATGAACGAGTTACTCTAACCACGCAGGAAGCCTTTGTGATTTGTTGCTTTCGTTTATAATACAGTTGCTTGACCTAGTCGTAGTTTCCTTATCTACTCATACTAAAAATTACATCACGGATAAACCTGGTCTATATACATGCAAGAAATGATCAGACGCACATCACATCACGTCACGTCACGCGATCGGGTTTCCACACGCTGTGACTGGTTCGTGCTTCGCGCGACAATCGGATCGTAGAGTGGCGTCTAATGCAGACCACATATTAGGAAGGTTCACATTTCTATGCAGGAAGAAGGATTAGGCAGGTAAACAATGTTTAAACAAAGAAGTTCAGGCATTTATTATTGACCTGTGTAGTTATTAGTAGTACATGTCCCGAGGCTTAAACAACCCACCAGGCTGATGCTCTGTCAGTTCTGTTTATAGCAACCATGGGATCTTCATTCCACTTCCAGGTGTAGAATATTGAGATGTAACAGTTCAAATCGATGAGAAACTCCCAGTGCCGAGCTGCAGTTGGCTCACATGGTGCAGGACTTGTCGAGAGGATCCTGGGGCGGTGGCGCCGAACCCTGAGCTGCACCACCCTTGGGCAGTGTCACCGTAGGCTTAGGACGGAGAGCAGGGGGTTTGAGCTGCACGCCCATTCGCGGGGCTACGGCGGGTTTGAAGGTGCTCATGGCATCGCTGGTGGAGCTGGTGCTACGACGGAGCGGGTGACGGTTCAGCGACTCGGCGGAGCCGCTCGCCGTAGTAGGAGAGTTCTTCATCTGCTCCAGCGTGTCCAGCACCACGTCAGGGGCGTGCTTCGCCGAGCTCTGCCTCTCCAGCTCACGCAGCTCGTTCAGAGCTGTGTTCATCGTCTCCTCTATGTCCTAGAGTGAAAGACAAAGAGAAGAAAGACTGAGATAAATGGCACTTAAATTACGCAATGACTGCACTATCACTTTGCAATCAGTGCAATATATAGAGATTAAAGACAGTCATAGAAAAATATGAATTGTTACTGAATTGTCACGGTTCTAGACGACAATCTGGTTGATTGAGTCTGTGTGTGTGTGCGTGTGTGTGTGTGTGTAATCTTGCTGAATTGTGCTGCTGTCATTAGTGGCTTTTGCTGGAGCTTGACAATGGCATCAATACCACTTCTCTCTCAATACCGAGAAGCTAATAAGAGCTCACCAAGAGGCAGATACTATTATATAGCATGATTTGACAGACATCACACCCCCTACAGCACATCAAACAGCTCCAGCACCGTGTAACAATCCAGAGTACAGAGTGTACCAGATACCACCAACAAAGAACAACCCTGAACTGACTGAACTGAACACTGTGTGTACAAGTAATAATACCCATCAGTGGTCGACTGGGAGTCTTAACAGACCTCAAGACTTGATTTCAGCTGCAATGATGTGATAATACAGTACGTCTATGTAGAGCAGTACAGTATCAACTATGAATATATTTTTTTTTTTTTCTGCTTTAGGTATACAATTGCAAACGTCAGTACAGATGTCTGTCAAAACACAAATTTTCTTCCGTTTGGCTAAATGATTCTCATTCCAACATTATATAGTAATTTATAAAAATGCAAGTATTTTGTGATACTGAAAAACCCAAGTTTATTACAATACTGTAGGATATAAATAAACCAATCAGCCATAACATTAAAACCAATAACATAGGGCCTCCGAGTGGTCTCCTATCATCCGGAGATCGCCGGATTGATTCCCGGGTGATGCTGTAACCTCTCGCAGCTGGAGGCCTAGAGAGAGCTGATTGGCCGAGCTCTTTCAGAGGGGAGGGATGAGAGATACTTAGTGCTCCCACATTAATCACGGCTCTACAGCCAATCAGGGGCGTCTGTGAGCTCACGCAAGTGGAAGGTGCGGATAGCGCTGTCCTCCGAGTGTTACGCCACCACCAACAGTGTGTGAGCGAGCAGTTCGAAAAGATGCGGTCGGCTGGCGATAGTCTTCGACTGAGTGGTAGTAGTAGCCTTAATGTGGGATGTGGGCGCCCCCTAGTGACAGGGAGGAATTGGACATGACTAAATTAGGGAGAAAATCGGGGAAAAGTCCAAAAAAAAAACAAAAAAAAAAACATTGAGTAGGTTCGGACTTGTTTGTCCGGTGCATTTCATGGATGTTTGGTCGGACTGAGAATTCAGAAGGCTATTCAGAGGCCGGATCAACAACCTTGAACTCTTTGCCTGTCAAGCCCTATATACAGCATGCAGTGATGCACTGGGTGTTCTGCTACCTGTATATCATGGCCAGAATCTAATCTTTTTTCAGCAATTTGTTTTATATTGGCTTTTCTGTGGGATCGGACCGGCAGGCCTTTAGTCCCTTTGGGCATAAATGAGCCTTGGGTGCTGATGATCCTGTGATCAGTTTACTGGTACAGTATATGATTGCTACTCAATATTATTTAATTCACTTGGCAGTGGTGTTAATGTTGTGGCTCATCTGTGTATCGTACATCCTACTACTAAATACTTACACTTTATAAAATAGTATTCTATGCATCCAAATGCAGAATGGCCCAAAGTCTTGATCGATAAATTTATAAATGTATAAAATACAGCAAATACTCAAATTGATGGACTCCACAGCACTGGTGTATACTCTTAAAACAAAAATGTTGTCCATTTCTTAATGTATTAGAGATTATTTCCTCCTTTAGTGCAACTGATTGGGCCAGTTCTGGTAGACTAATGACTTCAGGACACTTTGTGTGCAATAATCAGAGCCTCACTTAATACAACTGAGAAAATCTAATTTTCTCATTCCTGAGTAATAGTAGTCAGGACAAATGGAACCTGACAGGTATGAAGCCCTCTGTATGACATCATGATGACACAGATCCATTCAGCTTTAAACCAGAACACAAGAGAAAAGGATGTGTGTGTGTGTGTGTGTGTGTGTTAGGAGCAGGAGGCAGTCACTGACTGTGTTACAGGGCGTGGTGTGAGGGATGCCGCCGCTCGCTGACCTGTGCGATGCTTTCCGGGTCCAGACCCCTAGCCATGTACTGGCCTGAGGAGGTGGATCTGCGGATCGGGGGGCTCTCCATCTTCTTCAGAGATTCGTGACGGCTGATGTTGGTGAGGCTACTGTGGCCTGAGAGGCCGGCGTGACCCGTGCGCCTACGTCTCTCTGGGCTGTCCGTGACCACCGGGCCTCTGCCACGCACCACCTCACGAGGGCTGTAATGGCTAAGCACAGGTGAGCTGAGGGCTGGGTTCCCATGAGTACCATGGTTCCCCTGACTCCCGTGGCTTTGAGATGGATGGACCATGCAGTGGGCGTCGCTTGGGCGTGCTGGGGGCTTGCGATTCGGAGGGTCACTCCTCTTCCTATGACGACTACTGGGGGAAGTAAGAAAAAGATAACTGAAGCGACTTTTTTTACAGTCTTGGTTTATTTATTTATTTTTTGTCCTTAAGACGAGCACTTCTACTCATTAGCTTTCTTTGCTCTTAGTCTGACTTCAGATGAAGAACAAAGTTGGTGATGTTAAGTTTTGTTTCTATCATGGTCACGTGGGTCAAGATGTACCGGCCTCAACACAACAAAGCGTAATAATGAAAAATGCACAATTTCTTTGAAGTTTTTCTGAATTAAGGACCACTGTATTCTTGTGCTTAATTTGCCAGTAAACTCGCCAGACCTAAACCCCATACTGAATCCAGATGCTAGACCCCAGACACAACAATGCAATCATGTTCATACTCTTCAGTAGTCCAACATTTCTTTAAAACCTTATTTTTGTTTTGGTCTTAAGTAATATTCAAGTTTTCTGAGATATTGAATTTTGGGTTTTCATTAACTGTAATCATCAAAATTAAACACTTGAAATATATCAGTGTGTGTGTAACGATTCTATGTAATATACAAGTTCCGCTTTTTTAATTGGAATACTGAAATAAATCAACTTTTCAATGATATTCTAATTTAACTGGGATGATACCATATGTTCCATCACATTATTGTTAATGTCACTGTATCTGTCTATTTCTGATGGAGTACATTACCAGGAAACGTTCATTACCTTGATTTTAACATGCCGAATAATGAGCCATGATTTGTAAACTCGTGTCTCTGCGAAACTGCATGACATGTTTAGGTTGCTCTATAACAACCTTAAGCACTTTATGTTTAAAATTTAATCCAGTTACTAAAACACTTTTTTCCCCCCAGTAAACACTTTACCCAGGTTTACCAAGGGTGCCAATAAATCTGCACCTGATTGCAATTTTAGTGGTAAGGTTGCACCAAAACCTGTTGCACAATATGACCAGCAGAGTGTGCACTGTGTACATTGTACATTGTGACATGTGATCTCTCTTGGTGCCTCAAACCACCACACTCTGTAACACACAGGCCAATGATCTCAAAGTGTCTAAATCCTGATTGATTTCTGGAAATACTTAAACAGACCGACACCGCAGACTTGATCTTCTGAAGCACTGGGAGCGGTCGAGCCGTTACTGATACAGTATGCATTCTAACCCACTTTCCTTGCTGACGTTACCAGAAATCACTGGGTTAAATAAAAATATGTTTTGATTTGATTTGATTGAGCGCTATGATTACATGCTATTTGTTGTGACGAGTTCTCGTTTTTTTTTTTTTAGAAGGAAGTACAGGATGTACTTTTACTTTACTGAGGAAGGATGAGAAAGTCTAAATAAAGACATGTAATGAATGATTTAGAAGTGTGGAGAGATTGTTGCAAGGGGAAGAGAACAAAGGAAAAGAATAGACAGAAAAAATGGTGAAGCGTAAACTAGGTGGACGATAAAACAACCAGATACTAACTGATCATTATACGCTCGTCTCATTGTTTGAGATTTTAGAGTATATTGGTCATAGCTCCGTTTTTTTTTTAATAAATATTGTATGTTGAGAGCTATAAGGGACTTGTATTAGATATCTGTATAAATATTGTATAAGGAGCTTTAGAGTGAGTCATGGAGATTCTTCGGTCCATCGGTAGCTGCTGTATTTAAGTATCCCACCATTGCGTGAAGGGTTTTAGCATCTCACCTGCTGATGTATGCGTCAGGTCTGTCGGCAGGGGAGGTCAGATCTCTGCTGGAGCACTTCTCGTCACCTCCGTGTCCGCTGCCTCCCTCGCTGTCTGCCTTCTGACTCAGTGTGTCCGAGAAGGTATCGTCCCTGAGACACAACCCCACAGGAGGACAATGAAAACTCTGATCATCATCATCATTAACCGCAAGCTTACCGTCTTCAGTCTTACATCTTAGAGTGATGAATACAAAAGAAATACGGTCGCAATTACATTAAATATATTAAAAGCTGTTAAGTTATTAGATGAGAATCAGCTGACAAAACAAATTCATCGAAATGGTACACAGTAAGCGTTCACAATTTCAGTTCAAGTGTTTTCTAGGGATCTTGTTTTTAAGTTGTATCACAACCCCTTGAGAGCAACATTAAAAAATGTATAAGAACTTTCCAACATCCCACAAATTTTGTCGACGGCCTTTGAATCAGGTCCAGAACAAGTCTCATGAGAATCTATTAAAGCGTTTTAAGTAACAACACACCCGAGCTCCATCCAGAAAGAATTAATTGGTTTATGATGGCCATAATATTTATGAAAGTTGGTCTGGATAAAGGTGCCATAAATGTAAATGTTAATCATGACGATCAGACTTCACAAACGGTGCATAAATGGAACAGCTTATGCAGAGAGTATGCATTATCCATTTCTCAGCATACTCAATTAACACAAAATATCTTCTCAGATCTAAATGATTTGCTTGCCATCACCTAATTTATCAGTCGAATCCCCTGCATACGGTATTATTAGTTACCTACTGTACAACAGCACACTAAAGCAATAAGCTACATATGAGAATTAAATCGGGGTCGCTCCGGGCACTGAGCTTACGGAGGAAATCCTGCCTGTGTGGGAGCTGTCCTGCAGACTTCCTTTCCACGCAACCATCTCTCCACAGGACAGAATGCCTGACACTGTCTGCCTCTGCAGCTTCAACTCCCTCCAACCCTGCGCTGGACGATAAATTCTCTCACCCCCAAAATGATTATCACCAGACATAGCTTTGCTGAGGATCAGTCATAAATCAGTCAGTGTCTCCATGAGACATGCTCTCGTCAATTATGCTGCACAGGTTGCCGAGGCAGGATTTGTCATGACTGTGGGATTTGTTAAAGGAAGAGTTCACAGGAGAGTGAATGGCTGGGATGAAAAAGCAGACTAACCCCTGCCAAGATGAGCAAATCAGTGGAGAACGGCCAGTAGGGGGTTCGGTCCGAGTGAGCCCATGGAACAGTGATACTGATGGGTGTGATCCACACACACACAAATGTGTGATCCACACACACACAAATGTGTGATCCACACACACACAAATGTGTGATCCACACACACACAAATGTGTGATCCACACACACACAAATGTGTGATCCACACACACACAAATATATATATATATATATACACACACACACACACACACACACACACACATATCTATACACACACACACACGTATCTATACACACACACAGTAGACATATACGTGTATATATACACACACACACACACACACACACATACACACATACACACACACATACACACACACACACATACACACACACACATACACACACACACATACACACACACACATACACACACACATATACACACATATATACACACACACACACACACACACACACACACACACACACACACACACACACACACACACATGAATCCAGCAACCTCATCTTTTTTCATTTGCCATCACTTGCTTATTTTGTGTCACATGGCACAATAAGA
The DNA here is from genome assembly GCA_013621035.1 of Clarias magur. NCBI lineage: Eukaryota > Metazoa > Chordata > Actinopteri > Siluriformes > Clariidae > Clarias > Clarias magur. The sequence goes on along the minus strand of QNUK01000292.1, from coordinate 733,893 downwards.
CAGGAGGGAAGTGCTACAGTATCTGCCATCTTCACAAACATCACAAACATCGACAGGAGTAAAAGTAAAGGCGTCCCTCACGCCCAGTTCCCAACCATGTGTAAAAAAACAAACAAACAAAACAGATTTCATGTTTGTATTGAGTTACAGATGGAAGAAGTAGTGGTTTATCTGTATGAGCTCATGTACAGTAAGTCATACTCACATATCCTGCACTACGATGTACTGATGAGGCACCAAGCCGTCAATACCGTTGTGTCTCCCCTCCCACCAGTCTTCAGAAGCACGCTGGTACAGCAGCAAGGACGCCCCCTTCTTGAAGGACAGCTCACGAGAAGAGCGGCCCACGTAGTCAAACTTGGCGATGGCTTCGATTGGTTCGCCCTCTGCATAGGCAATAAAAGGTGCAGAAAGTATGCATTCAAATGCTCTGGTTGAATTTGTGTATCTGCTAATTTTATTGATGAACCATCAAAACCATTTAGGGAGAGAATACGGACCTCACAGGACAGTTAAAATGTTGTACATAAGGCCCTGCATTGTCGGAACTGTTTGAACGCAGTAAGTTGAGAGATCCTGCTCTGACCCTTTATGTAAGGACTCAATAGAGCATGGAAGCCTTCGATGCATGTAAAGTAGCAACGGTCCTGGCAGGACTGCCTGTTCCCATCCTAAGCTGTTGCTTTAGCAACATGTCCAGGCTGGGATCAGGGCCCATTTTAGGTGGTGCTTAAACCCAATACATCACGCCTTTTCAGAAGAACATCTAGCGCGTGAGTGGAATATCATTATAATTGTTGATAAATAATTATGAACTAATAAATCAACCAAAATCCTGCAAGCACCCACACAGAACTAATTCAGTTAGAATAAATCATGAAAAGAACCAACAACAAGCATAAAACATCAGAAATAAACATGAAATATTAAAACCCACAAGTCTTACATAGATGTACAGCAAAGAAGCAGTGAAGCCAGCAAGTGAAATGCAGAGCTAAAAATAGCCACTGCTCCTTTATCTCCCAAACCCCATTAAGTCAGACAGGGGGTCCCTGAGCGCCAGCACCACTGCTGCTACAGTACGTGCGTGCAACACACCTTCACTAGGAGATATGTGCTTTGTAAGTCCAATCTGAACAAACCCCCCCCCAATGCACTTTCAAAACAGTGGCCCATAAATCTGGATCATCATATTTCTGGATCATTCAACACCAAATCATCTATGTCCATCCATAGGGAAAAAAAACAACACCACGTCTCATTTTCAGTGACTGTAAGGACACACAGTCAATAGGACGTGACGGGCAGGAATTTGCTCAGACTGAATTAATAGGCTTTATCTGGGGCTGACAGTCGGTTAATAAAGATGACGGCAGGGAGATCAATATGTTCATGTGTTGGGCATATGTCCCCTTTTCTGTTACTACTCTGTATCTTTATCACTTGCTGTCTCAGTCTGAGAGACGCCATGATTCAGTGAGTGTCCTCGGCTGCGTTGGAGCCATAAGGGCCGAGCTGGATGGAGTACACATACTGTATACTGTACATACACATTGCCAAAATCATCAGCAGGTGGAGGTTAAACTTCAATATCAGTGAGAATGCCAAACAAAGGCGTTGCACGAAATGATCTATTCTCGATGTTTAAGGCTACAACACAAACTATCAAACTGCCAGTCCTAGTGTTCATCCTACCATACACTATACAGTCGCCAAATATAAAGATTAACAATCTGATTTATGAGTAAATTGTTTCATGGCTAAAAATCCACAACTCAGCAGTTTCCACAGACTAAATAGAACATGCTCCACTGCACTCACCACAGCCTCCAGTCTCCAGATGGACTAGCGGGTGACCGAGGGGGAACTAATGACCCGTGCGGAGTAGTCCAAATAAGACACACAGCTCTAACTGTGACTCCAAACAGCACTTGCATTGTGTCCACTTACTGTAAATCAACACCAAGGACTACTGACCTCTCACCCGGGGACATATTACTAACAGATGGGATATTGATGCATTGACACTAGTGTCATGCTGTGATGCTGTATTGCAGGTCATTCACGTATTTGGTGGCATACTTCATACAAGGATACGATTTTAGTGTTATCATATTGTAGTTGATTAGTAACAAACATAAAATATGCAGTTTGGTGATGGTGGGATGTTCTGTTAAATGATGGAAAAAACTCAATCAGGAGTCTATGTGGATTCAGGTGGATGAATGAACTAATACATATGACTCATGGGGTCTGAACTGGCAGCGAGATGAGAACAGGCAAAAATAATCCGCCGCACCGTGAAATGCTGTTTAAGTTTTGAAAAGCTGTTTGGAAGTGTAAAAGCCTGTAAAGGCTAATAAAGCTTCGGGTGCTGTTACAGTTGCCATAGAAATGAGATCCGTCTTTCTGGCAGTGTTTGGAGGAACCCTGATAGGACACGTGAAAAATGTGGCGTGTTGGGAACGGACACAGGCGCCTGAGGTGGATGACGTTTACCAGATCGAGTGTGGACTTCCTGTAATTCCTTATTAATGCTCCTCTACGTCTGCTTTTTCACTAGTAAATATGATTAGAGGGAATACTATTTAAAGAAAATGCGAAATGAAACGGTTAGAAAGAATTGACAGTATACGAGTTACGAGACGCTTACAATCTGTCTGGCATTGATATGAAACTCACTTTGCATGAGAAATCGACATTCAAACGACCCTCCAAGGATTTGTTGAGTGGCCTAATAATAAATCAGCGCGACAGATGATGTCATTTTTGCTCCCGCAAATGATGGAAGCACGAGTAGACCTTCAGCGCTATACGGAAAGACAGGAAACATGACTGTTTTCAAGGGAATTGTTTTGAGGTTTGTTGCTCTTACAGCTGTTTCCTCTAGGATTCTTTGAAAAGCTATACAGATGAGCAGGATGAGGGATTATAAAGTGGAGTTTTTGAATCTCAAACCTGTTCCTCCCATATACAGTGTTGTCAGGCTTGGTGAAAGTACAGTTATTATAAAATCTTTCCAGAAACACTATATTATTGGAGTTCTTGGCAGTGTCCTTTATAACCTTAGTGGCTGGGATGCTTCATGGGTGCAATCTCCATTTGCCTCACCACAAGAATTTCAATAAACACGTCAAAGACGTCATAAAAACCATATCCACATAATGATGCAACGGTAAGTTCCGAACAAACTATTTGATTGGATGAGAGGCATTCCATGAGTGCTGATATGGAGAATAACAGCACTGGGACCTGATACAGAACTGTGGAAGGTGTGGAAAGCTGCTTAAATACAAAAACAACCTGATAATAAATGCTGTTTGTAGAACTGTTATATAAAAGCAATATCATAGCTAAGATTGTGCTGTTGTGCTGAATATCAGCACGGCTGTGATATCTTCAGTACAACAGCACTCCCTCTCATGTGATAAAACTTGACTAAATTGAAATCATTTTGTACACCACAGCATCACTAAACCCACTTCTCATGGAGGAACTGAGCTTTAAGAAGGAACTCGTAGATAGACAGATAAACGCTCCTACTGTTTGTTAAGGCCACGCTTGTCAAGATGGAACGGTAAACAAAGTTAACCTCTTCTCACACTCCGAAGCCAGGATTAGCCTCAGAGGCCTTCTCATGCTTACAGGAGACTTCTAAATCTACCACGATATACAGTACCCTAGTAACATCAACATAAAATAATGCTAATTATTAAATATCAGGTATGAAAACATTTTTTAAAAGAAATCCCAGGGTCAGATAGAGGCAAACTGGGTCAGACTGTTTAGATTACATTACACAGATCAGGAAACCCTCCATTCGATTAGTACAAGATATTGACGGACTATACTGTATGCTTGCATAAAGACTTGTTATTGATTCAGCTTAAAATGGAAATGTTGTCATACAAAATTCATCTTTGGGAAGCATTTTGTAATGCTCAGAGTGGTGGTTGATTCAGAGGACATCCAAGAACACTGGACAGGAGGCTGGAACACTCTTTGGAAATATCGCATCATGACACCAATCTCACACACACGGGGGCAATTTAGAAGCACAAATCTACCAATTAGCATGTTTTTGTAAAGTGGGAAAGAACCCTCAGGACACCGCATCGAACCGGGTCACGTGGAGCATATTAAGAACCGTTCACGCGGATCCGAGCACTAAATTAAAGCCCCACTTACCATCCTCGCTAGTGTGCGTCTCAGCACCTCCATCCTGATCCACATCCTCCAGGACTCCGTGCTCACTATACGGACTTTCACTGCAAAGGGAAAGGGAGAGAAAGGTCATGGCACTATTACGCACATGACATTTTCAATAATAGCTACAGTAAGAGAGTCACTAAAACAATTCAACCACGCGCTTTTAAACAGACCAGGTCCCAAACAGGCACCAGGGGGCGCTGCATCAAAGATTCAAATATGACATGGAATGCCTTAACAAATCAACCAGGAATCAAATTAATTTTTGTTACTTTTTCACATTTGTTCTATAAACATCTTTGTCAGAGTCTGTGTCAAGAATGATTACGATCATATAAATGCAGCACATACAGAGTTAAGTGAAAATTTGCATCCCAATGACATAAAAAAAAAAATTTACCTCTATTTAACACTATTTTGTACAGTAGCTACAAACAAAACAAGTTCCCAAAATATGAGAAGTTTAAGATGATGTTTTGTGGGCCTCCGAGTGGCGCAGTGGTAAAGTGCTCGTCCTATCATCCGGAGATCGCGAACTCGATTCTCGGGTGATGCTGTACCCTCCCGCAGCCGGAGGTCTAGAGAGAGCTGATTGGCCGAGCTCTCTCAGAGGGGAGGGATGAGAGGTACAGCCAATCAGGGGTGTCTGTGAGCTTGCTGTCCTCCGAGTACGTTACGCCGCCACCAACGGTGCATGAGCGAGCAGTTCGAAAAGATGAAGTCGGCTGGCGTCACGTGGCTCAGAGAAAACATGTGATAGTCTTCGGCCCTCCCGGTTGAGTGGTAGTTTTCCAAGTGTATACGATTCTGGACATCATCAGCATTCTGGTGACTGCTGTCATCGTCATCGTGATTGGGATGTTCACCGAGGTGCAGTGTGTGTTTAAATTGGAACTAACAGTCTTCATATTAGATATGCCACATTATACTTTACACTGCCACCTACAGCATACACCCTGTAATCAGAGGGTGATCTAAGGGACAAAGGCGGAGAAAGATTGAGAGAGAAAGTTTTTGTTTGTGTCTGTAATGCCAAGAACTAAACAACTCAAGGACTCAAGGCAAAGAGCTACATTTGAGCTGCTTCAGCCGAACTTTGGAGAGCAGAGTTGTTTTTTAAGCCGTCCTCTAGAGAGAGAGCGAGCGAGCGAGAGAAAGAGCGAGCAGTGGTGTTTAAGATGACTGAAGGAAACGCTTCCCTCCCCTCTCTCACACTCTCTCCTACGCGCACACACACACCTGTGGGATCTCACAAAGGGCATTATATCTTTCCTCTCCTCCTCCTTAAGGCATGGAGGATTTACCGTCCTTTATGTTTTTCTTTAAGTCTTCCTTACGTTAATGACTGTAATTTTCAGGAAGACTTTGGCTGAAGCAGCCGTGTGAACCGCTCATAACAAAAGGATGCCGTCCCGTCGAAAGCTCTTACTTCAAACACCTCATCATTTCATCTAATTACCCACACAGACTGTGGAGCACATGGACTCTCTCCCTCTCTCTCTCTCTCACACACTCTTCAATCTAGTTATTTCAAAGACCTCTTGACTGTGGACCTGTTTCCACCTCTAGCAACCCTAGAAACACACTTAAAACATCTGTTGAATGTATTAAAGCTGAACTCAGCACTTTGGTTCACACATACACAAAAAAAAGTCTCTCTAAGCCTCTAAGCCATACTGCTCTCTATCAGGAGCGCTCGTCCAAGCTTTTACAGTGCCAACCTAACAGATGTATTCAGCCCACGTCTCTCACCAGTAGTCTCCTCCGGCCATGCATTTCTCATACACGGGACCGTCTAGCTCCTTGGTGTCAGGAAAGATGGTCTCATAGTGGATGATGATAGTCTTGATGACTTCGTTGACGTGGGCTTGGCAAGACACCTGGTCCTGCGTGTCAGGGGTGGGCATGAGGGTGGGCCCGAAACAAATGGCCAGGTTGTAGGGGTCCATCATATTCTCATCACTGTACTGGGACAGACTGCAAACACACAGTGGGAAGTAATTACTGTTATACAAGACATCAAAAGTAGAGTATTAACCATGTCGAATAACTCTCTTAATCATGTAATTCCAAGAATGTGTGTATTCAGACTTACTGGTTGAGGAAGGCAAACAGGTAGCGCATGACGATGAGGACAGATCTGGGGACTGTGAGGAGGATTTTACGAATATACAGAGCCCTGTCGTACAGGTTATCTATTCCTGAGAGAGAGAGAGAGAGAGAGAGAGAGAGAGAGAGAGAGAGAGAGAGAGAGAGAGATTAAGCACGAATTCCTGGTGAACAAATCAGGGTGCCTGATTTTAAACACATTTAAAATGTCCAATAAAAAAATCTTTTTTTTTTTTTTAAACTGCATCGTCTTTGGATTTTAGTCACTGTGACGCATCAAATGCAAGGCATGTGGCGTCTCAGCGGCTCTTTATGTTTCTAAACTGATGTTTAAGTGTTAGTATTTCTTAACTGTAACGTGTTACGTTGTTGTGTTGTCATGTACTGTAGCTCTTTGTTTGCACATTTGCACGTGCACTTTGTTGTCTGTTGTCTCTGTTGTCTCTTTTGTATAGAAAATTGATAGTTTTTTTAGGTTAACTTAAAAATGTAAAAATCGGCGTTGTAAAATTTATGTTGTGTTGTTAATTTATGTCGTTGCATGTAGGTAGCACCTTGGTCCTGGAGGAACGCTGTTTCGTTTCACTGTGTACTGAACTGTATATGGTTGAAATGACAATAAAAGCCTACTTGACTTGACTTGACTAGCTGAATCATCAGGACTGACGTGTCCACTGTTTGTCCCACACATTTCAGCACATCAATTGTCTGTTGTTCTCAGATATTGAGGAGGAATTATCTTACTCTCCTACCACAACCACCTACCGGCATTTACAGTTAGTTTTGCTGATGATAACTGAAGTACCAGTCAAAAGTTTGTACACAGTATAGAACAAAACTGGATTCGTACTGTATGTACAATAACTAGTTTAATATATTGTATAATTCTAACATCTGTTCATCTGTACACATTTTTGGACCTTGAATTCCCTTTATTTCACTCCTTCTCCAAAAGGTCTGTTTTACTCACTCACTCACTCACATTAACCGCTTAATTCAGGGTCACCGGGGGCCTGGAGTCTATCCCAGGAGACTTAGAGCATGAGTCCGGGGTACAACCTGGACGGGGTGCCAATCCATCACAGGACACACACACATACACACTCTACAGCCAGTTTGGGAATGCTAATTAACCTAACCTACATGGCTTTGGACTGTGTGAGGAAACCGGAGTACCCAGAGGAAACCCACCAAGCACAGGGAGAACATGCAAACTCCATGCACACAGAGACGGGAATCGAACCCGGACCCAGGAGGTGCAAGGCCACAGTGCTAACAACTACAAGACCGTGCCACCATGGCAGTTTTAGTGCCAGTATAAATGAGCTACTGCTGAGCCAGAGAACAAGATGAATAAAAGGCTGTGAAGCGAATCTTTGTATATGAGGTCACAATAGGGGAAAATATAATCGACTTGTTCAATTACCAAAGAAAAACCATAGATTTAGCCTGAACTTGTACTAGTTCTTACAGCTTCTTGCTGTGGTTACGCAATAGAAAGACAAAAGCATTAAAGACACCATCACGCATACATTTAACAGCACAGCAAAGTGTTTTCTTCGCATAGTCCAGCTTGTTAGGTCGTTGGGGTCAGATATATGATACAGCGGCCATGGAGCAGCTTTACTCAGGAGCCCAACATTGGCAGCTTGGTAGAGCTGGGGCCTGAACCTTCGACCTTCTGATCAGTAGCCCATGACTATAACCATTGAGCTACTATTCGTGGCCCTTGTGGTTTAGAATACTGGTTACATTTTTGAACTGATTCACTTTAAAGGTGTCCAGATTTAAGGATTTCAGCCAATCAGAAATGGTGGCAGTTGATGAGCTGAAAAGTTTCTATTACATCATTCCTTTTATGGAAGGAGTCTCCAGTGTCAGAGGAGTGAGGAATGGGTTTTCTGGATTTCTTGGTGAAATGTGCTACTTTTTTAGAGGAAAAAAACAAACAAAAAAAACACACACACACATAAAAAACCGCCCAGCATATAAAAGACAAGTGCATTATGGTTCTATAACAGCATGTCCTGATGTGTGCTATAAAAGACATTACCGCAATAAGGCGCACTCCAAGATGCCAAAATTTGGATTATGGTATGGATTATTTCCCGATGTATACAATTTTCCTGTAATGTACCTAATATTTTAATATAGCAATATAGTATGAAACCCTGGAATCATTCGGTTACTCCAAACCCAGCCTAATAAAATCTAGAAAACAATAAAATGTAAAATTAGTCACTATGGTGCACGTCTCCTCTGCCTGAAGCATTATAAGCAGGCTACAGCCATCTGTTCTTTTTTCAGGTATTAAGCGAAAGGAAAAGACTCAAGAACTCGAGCCTTATTTTCAGTATTGTACAGTCACGGCATTCACACTGAAACTTGTCGTAAATCTTGATCTCATTACAGAACACCATATGACGGATTTAATAGAACAAATTATATCTATGAACAAGTGAGAAGGACAGAGCCATGCTCAATCATACTCTCAACCCATTCAGTTATGGTGAGAGGCACGATAATTATTCAGTCCTGTCCTTGGGGTAAAAATGTGTCAGGCATGGCACATCAGCGGCTCTGCATGTCTAATGCCACGTCTCTATCTGAACGTGCCCACTCATCCCTGCTATAAATAAACTGGGTGATCAGGTTGTTATGCTACCTAGGGTGAGCTATCCCCAACTGTGTTATGTATATTATATAATATGATATAATACAGGGTGGGCCATTTATATGCATACACCCAAAGATAAAAGTCTAAGGGGGTCAGATAGGGAGACCTTGGGGGCCATTCAACTGGCCCACGACGACCAATCCACTTTTCAGAAAACTCTTCATCTAGGAATGCTTGGACCTGACACCCATAACGTGGTGGTGCACCATTTTGCTGGAAAAACTCAGGGAACGTGCCAGCTTCAGTGCATAAAGAGTAAAATATCCAGTGGCCTTGAGGTTTCCATTGATGAAGAATGGCCCCACTATCTTTGTACCCCATATACCACACCATACCATCACTTTTTTGTTCCAACAGTCTTGGAGGGATCTATCCAATGTGGGTTAGTGTCAGGCCAGTTGAATGGCCCCCAAGGTCTCCCGATCTGACCCACTTAGACTTTTATCTTTGGGGTCATCTGAAGGCAATTGTCTATGGTGTGAAGATACAAGATGTGCAGCACCTGAAACTACAGATACTGGAAGCCTGTGCTAGCATTTCTCCTGCGGTGTTGCTATCAGTGTGTGAAGAGTGGGAGAAGAGGGTTGCATTGACAGTCCATCACAATGGGCAGCACATTGAACATATTTTATAAATGGTCAGAAACTTGTAAATAACTCATGAAAGAATAAAGTTACGTTAAAACCAAGCACACCATTGTTTTTCTTGTAAAATTCCCAATAAGTTTGATGTGTCATATGACCCTCTTCCTATTGAAAAAACAAAAGTTGGATCCAAGATGGCCGACTTCCAAATGGCCATTATGGTCACCACCCATCTTGAAAAGTTTGCCCCCTCACATATACTAATGTGCCACAAACAGGACGTTAATATCACCAACCATTCCCATTTTATTAAGGTGTATCCATATAAATTACCCACCCTGTATAATATAGGTGTATAACGCACCGACTTTGGTGTAAAGCATTCTAGATGGATTTTCTTAATTCTAGCTGAGTTTGGCAGAAAACAAAGCGTAAACCTGCTGCAATTTCACTGTGGGATCGAGAGCGATGGAATCTGACTGGTTTCAATTAGCACACATGCGGAACGCTATTCAAATGCACTTGGCCGACGGTAACTAAATCCCACGTCCAGCTCAGCATGCCTGAATTTTTCGCCCCGTCGCACTCTTTCCTCCCAAGAGCAGATGCAGAGTTTTAACTCTGTGACAAAATGAATCCTGGTGAAGAAATGCCATTTTAGAGATCATGTTTGCTTTTAGACAGTCTGAAATGTATTAACGTTGTTCGTGCTGAAGATCAACACAATGCATCACTGTTTATAATGTAAAAAAAAATTTTTTTAGGTTTTTCTTTTTTACCCCTTTGGAGAGTTCTAAACAAAAACACTGAACTGATTTCATAATCAATAAAATGTGGGTTTTGTTTCTTTGTCCTTCAGATTGTTGACCTTTCTTCATAAAAACAAGACGTTTTGGTGATTTAGAAAATAAGTGTAACTAAGGAAAATGTCATATGTCATTAAATTTACAATCAAAATGACTTCAAAAAGTTACGAGGGGCATTGAAGTCAAGTAAATTTTCGTAACAAAAAAAATTTCTTATTAATCTAACTGTCAAACCGATCAACATTTACAGAAGACTTTGACAACCCTGGCGACGAGGCAAGAAGGCTGTATGGACCATCCCGGCCGAGGTGGCACACTGCTGTCATTCCTGTGAACATTCAATGAGCGGAACGCCCGATCCCTGAAAATCGACGGAAAACTTTGTCTGTGGGAACGGTACACACGATCATTCACCAGCACCACTTGCACATTACAAGAACTCGGATGGGAGTTATTGACGCATCCCTCGTACAGTCCTGACCTTACTTCAAGTCATTTGTACATGTTTAGACTGTTAAAGGAGTTCCTGGGAGGCCAGCATTTCAGACATAAAGCAGGCAGTCTGATCATGATTTACGGTGTACTGAGAAAGCTATCTAGCTTGATGGTACCCAGGGGATTATATCGAGAATTAAAGGGAGTTTCTACTCTCATAACGGCTTCCAAGTCCAGGTTTGTCTTGAACGCCCATCATCGATTGATGAATTGAACATTTTTCTTTCCTTAACAGGAAACTATTGGATTTATTTATCTCTACTTTTAATTGATGTACCTGAACAAATCTATTTAAGTTTTATCTAGTCTAACAAGACTGGATTCTAGTATTTCATTATGCCAACTAGGGCTGGGCAATTTTTTTGATTAACGAAAAAATTAACGTTTTAAGATGATTTAATTTTTTTCTTAAATCAAGGTATCGCGACTTTTTATTAAAATATTAGATAAATTGTAATTGCACCAATGGCAGAATAATTAAGAGGCAAGATTGTCCGACCACATGACGGCGCGCCTAATTAACCGCTCATCTGTGAGAGTTTTAAATCGATTTTACAGTTTCACTTTGGCGCGGCACCGCGAGCTTCTGTAGTTCTGCCACGCCCCCTCTGTGACTCAAACGTGGGAAATACGACATACAACATGGCAGCGCGCTCTTATGAAACCAAAGAGCTCGTTTCCAACAGAGGCGCGGTTTCTTCAATCGTATGGAAATTATTCGGGTTCGCAACTTTACACATTGAACAAGCCAAAGCCCGGTGTAAGATTTGTTTGAAGTTTGTGGCAACTCAAAGAAGCTAATTTACTCGAGCACTACCAATTTCCTCGCGCACCTCAAACAGAGCCACACTGTTGAATCGGCGTCGTGTTTGCCGCTGCGAGTTAAACAAGACAAGCGGCAGCGCGAAAACACCGACTAAAAGCTAGGTGAAAACAGTGAGCACATTTCCCCACTGTATCCCATATGATAAGAGGGGCCTCGATGGAAAGATATTACTGATGTTGTCTCGTGTTATATCGCTAAAGACATTATGCCCGTATACACAGTTTAAAAAAAAAATGCTGTCAGGCACCTGTTTGATTTTATTCAGCATGTAAGTTGATTGTGGTTTGCAAAATTGTTTAAGTGATTTAATATATATACTTTTAATCCAAATAAGCAGGTAATGTTTGGTTATATTGCTTAAGTAAATAATAAAAACCCTATACTGTCTGTATTATTATTATTATTTATTTTAAGCAAGAAAAATTTCGTTTTAAAATCGAAAATCGAATTTGGTCTTAAAAAAAAATATCTAGATTTCATTTATAGGGCATATCGTATCGCCCAGCCCTAATGCCAACTAATATAAACACAGAGGTTTGGACAGAAACTGATGCATGGATCTGTGATCATATTATGATTTTTTTTTATTTATGTCTTATTCACTTTGAAAGAAAGAAAACTGTCTGGTTATGGATTGCTAATGCTTTAATGAAAGCAATCTAACTTTTTTCCACCGTGTATTCCCCATAGAACTGAATATAACTACTAAAAGTATGACTTCAGAAATAAAAATGATCTTAGGAGGAAAAAACATTTAATTTGACAGGTAATTCCTACATCCTCACATAACACAAGTGTTTCATCATGCCTTATTTGTCCCATAATGCATTGAAACAGATTTCTTTTTTTACAATCTCTCAAAAACAAAGTTTTCTTCCATAAGAAAAAAAAAAAAGTCATTCACACATACTGTATACTGTACATGTGATTTACATGTCCGTAATTCTGAGTGTGAACAGAAACGGACGTACAGCAAGCATTCAATAATCTAAAATAGTAACTCGGAGACCTGCCGTTCCTCATGAGACGAAATTTCTTTTAAAGAAGGTGAATAATAAATCAGGAGTACTCTTTAATAATCTAGTGCGGTTACAGTAAATTGTGCCTCTATCAGCACCTCACACCTTAATAAAGCTGATTATTAGAGCAGAGAGGGAAGCGATGTATGCGACACTCTGAGTTTAACTGGCAAGACTATCTACTATAAAAAGCCGTCAGACAGAATGCTCGACTTTTTACAGCTCTGAGCTAAATAATAGAGTTTGTCGCTTTAAATGTCTGCTGACTCAGTGAGCACTTCGCTGTGGTGCTACGATGGCAGATTACAAGGCACAAGATGTGCCGTACTTCTGTTCCTTCCACACACACGCACGCAGGCACATGCACAGGGGGGGATCTGTGCTCATCCATATCTGCCCCTGCAGATCCTTTCATCCGCTCATGGCGGCTTAAAATAGCCATGTCACACCAGAAAAAGCTGTGCCTTTTGAGAGATGGGCTTTTGGGAATTCGCCATGCCACATTACTTTGTCTTACACGTGCCTGCGTGTCTGACTTGCATATTTCAGAATGAGAGACACACCAGCTGGAAGCCTGAAGCTACACAACAGACTCTAAACTCTGCCACAGTTCTTCTCATTGCAACAACTCAGACTGTTTATTTTTAGAGTGGCAAGAGCAAGGAATTTAAATTAGCTAAGAGAGCTAAGCTGTGTGTGTGTGTGTGTGTGTGTGTGTGCGTTTGTATGCGAGTTATGGAAGAGAGAGCGAGAGAATGACGCTGAGCTACAGACAGAAAATTCAACACACCGTTAAATTCAAGTTATAATAGCACACGATAATAATAATAATGATGATGATAATAATAATAATAAACTGCATTATGGAGCGGGGTTAGTGAAGGAATGAGCGTATGATAGCGAGGGAGGAGTGTGGCATGCAGCTGCCCGAGGTACAGGCCAGCGCACTGATAGCATGGGCAAAGATACAGGGTGTGTGTAATCAGCAGGGAATCCCTATCAGTCACACTGTCTGGCCAGTCTACACACAAACTCCCACCCTACTGCACACATCCTGATACACATCCACACACCACCCCGAACAAACAACAAACCCTCTTTCTCACACACACAAAACATTAACTCATATCCACGTCGTCTATTATATATATATATAAAACATCCCTTTATACTCCGTTACATTAAATCAATCAGGGAAAACTGGAAAAAAAAGCTCTCTGATCACGCAAACTCGTTTAAAGCACTGATGCGACAATGTGCCTTTCACTCCAGCACAAAGCAAGGCTGGTGCGGTTATGCGTCACAGCATGGACGGACACACTGCTGCACAGTGAAGCTGCCAGCACTAGCCTCAGGCTACAGAGCTCCATCAAATGCCACCACTGTTGCTACTTTACTAAGGAGCTCTCAGCTTTAATAACCGGGAGCTTTCAGTAAAAGGACACAAGGCCGATGTGCTAGGGATGAAGAAAAGTCTTCAACAATGATCCGACACACAGGCCGCACGCAAACAACTGAGGTTAAATTAGCCCTGCTCATCACACACACTCACACACTCGCATCAAGCACTCACGAGTATCACATTTGATTCATTCATTCAGTGCGAGTGTCTGCTTTATCCTGCTCAGGGATGCGACTGATCTAAAGACATCAGTGCATCACTCACACACACGATCACATTCATATCATATTCATGCTGGATAGGAGCAATTTACAGTAGAGTGGCCAAGTCCATACCAGACTAAAGCAGAACATTTTCAGATTTTAGTTCATTAATTTTTTTATTTATATATGATTTATAGGTTTGGATTTTAACTGGATAATATTTCAAAGATTATTTAAAGATAATATTATTATTATTTTCTGATAAATATACAGTACTGAAACAACTAACAGTGTTATTGATCTAGTACCTTTTTCCATATCAATCAATTACTAAATAAATATATTTTTTTAACTGAAGCATATCAGAAATTACAGAAAAAGAATACATAGATGACCTATAATATGACTCAAAACTGCAGCCTTCAAACAAAAAGAACGTATTTTGCAAATATAAGAACATGTAAAAATATTAAGCTGGGTAGTAATAAGAAATTGTCTTAAATAAAAAATGTAATCAATCTTTCAACGTAATTTATTTACAGACTCAGAAAAATGTCTTCCAAATCTTTTCTGATCAATAAAGTATTATTATTATTATTATAAGAAGAATGATGATGATGATGATTATTATTATATATTTATATAATATTTAATGAATATTATTATATATAATATTTATTCATATAAAATTTTATGATTATTATTATTATTGTGTATATAAATTATAACATTTATTGATTGTCGTCTTCTTCTTCTTATTAGTATTAGTAGTATTATTAGTAGTAGTTAAAAGATGGAATCAAACTCATTTTCCTCTAAAATCCCATCCAAGACTTTTTGCTGATTTTGGCATATAAATCAACAGATGACATCATATAGTCATCATGGCCATAAATATTCATTGTCCTACAGTAATGTCACGACTGAGAATGTACGCATGTGTGCACTTACTGATGGAGGAGATGAGGTCATTAAACCTCTCCTTAGGAAAGAGGGGGTTCTCCAGACCTCGGAAGTAAAGTTTGAGAACTCCGGCCACCGAGTTGATATCGTGGTTATCCTCATCGTCTGTCAGAGGGTCGTTGCCTGGGAGACACGGCGAGTTTCAGTAAATGAAGCTATACTTAACACGTCCTGTTTATATTCAAAGATACGATACAGAGAAGCCATATTGCGTCATCAAAGCAACACTACGGCTTGGTGTCATTTTTATACTACTTTAATCGAAAGCAAAATGGATGACAGCACAGAAACGACCTCGAGCACTAGTCACGCAAAAATATGAGATATATGAGATATAACAGTCACTCCCTTTTTATGTTAGAACATAAACAGTACGTACCTCTCTCAAATGAATTCTTAATGTCATTGACTTCAACTTGAGAGCCAGAAACACGGAATATGCCTTGATGCTGAAGACCTGTGGTGAGGGAGAGAGAGAGAGAGAGAGAGAGAGAGAGAGAGAGAGAGAGAGAGAAATATTAAAACAAGTGAAGAAGCACACCACATGCAGTGCGGTCCAGATGTCCCATCAGAACGGCTGAAGCGATGAGTTGGGCTCGTGAGGAGAATGCAAAATTTTCTCAAAATGCACGCTTTCTCTAGTCAGATTTAATTAATGAGGGTCAGAAAGGCTGAAGCCGTTCGATCAATCATTCGTCTTCAGTAATTGCTTTATCCTGGTCAGGGTTGCCGTGGATCCAGAGTTTAACATGGTGAGGCGGGAATACATCAAACATCAGACAATTTCTTGGCCCATTCCTACCCACTAGTTAACTCCACTACAACAGAGCGGATAAGGAGATGTAGCATTTGCTTTGATGCTGATACGTGATTTAAAGTCAGTCACTACTTCTTTTTAAAGTGCTACCCATGCTGCGTCACTGGGAGGCGGAAAGCACTTTCTGCCGTCTTTTTGCAAACATAACCCATGTATGTCACTGTGATCGAGAGCGAACGTCAAGATGAAAATTTCCATCCAGTTCCATCCAGACAGCAAAAACCAATTCAGCTTCCTTGGCTCCCAGACATCATAATAACTGCAGCAAAACGAGATTTCAGGATTAACAGGATAACACTTCTCTGTTGCAGCACTCACCACTGCAAAACTTCGTCAAATCTACAAAGGTTCTCGTGGCCCTGGATCTGCAAGACATTCAGGTCAAGGCAGACGGAGCCACACCCAAACTGCACCCAGACAGTCTGCAGAGAGACGGCAATAAAGAAGAGAGACGCCGGAACACGACGAGCGCTACAGTAAACTTCCTCTCTCAGGGCTGTTCTCATGCCGCACTGACAACAATCACTAGCTTGCACCGTGTGATTATATGAAAGTCGTGAGGATGTAACTGGAATGCGGCTCACCATAAAGATTGATGAATCGGATGCAGCTTTCTACCACTCGTGGAATGACTTGGCCGGAGTCCTTCGAAGAGAAAACAAACACTGATTAAATGCTGATATACTGCTGCATAGTGATTTTTATTATTTGTTTATTTATTTATTTTTATTTATTTTTAAAACATCAACCAAGCAACACTTTTAATATATAATTCATAATGCATGCTGTTTGTTTTAAATGTTAGTTCGTGAGAGGAGTGATTACAGACCCGGGGGGAATTTTATTTTGCTTAAAATAAAATTGTACCCATCTAGTAATGAACACGTACAGTATAATGAACAGGAGCTAATTGTACACCTCGTTGTGCACGGTAATAGCTCGAGCCAACAAAACAACACTAACAGTCTTAGACAGCATCCTAATGCGTTCTTCACCGGGAAGACCGTCTCGGCCTGTTGCGGGGTAAATATTCCTCTCCCTCTTTGGCTGACATTGCTACCGCTAGCTCTAGACTTGGCACGGTTCTTCTTTATATGCTTTTAATAAAGGGAATGAGCTGGGAGTGCAGGCATACAGTACTGTATGCGGACAGGCCGGCTAGAGACCAGCTATTTTCAGGACGGTCCGGAAAATGCGTCCGTTGGGCACGTCAAAATGTCGATGCAGCTCATTTTCGACTGATTTATACACATTTAGAAGCAGATCTCGTGGCCTCATGGTGCACTACTTTGCAGGTCAGAAAATGTTATTAGGGTTTTATGTTAATACGGTGCTCAAGCTCATCTGATACAAATTAGAGACGGTTTTCTAATCTACTGGAGGAAATTTCCAAACAGACGCTTAACCTGACAGCTGAAAGATGTCACTTCACACATTAATGAAACAGGTGGATATATATATATATATATATATATATATATATATATATATATATATATATATATTTTTTTTTTTTTTTTTTTTTTTTTTTTTTACAATTTTTTCACTTTTGAGGTAATACCTGCTACGTAAATTTATTTTAGAAGGATTATACACACGTAGACAAAATTGTTGGTACTCTTCGGTCAATGAAAGAAAAACTCACAATGGTCACAGAAATAACTTTAATCTGACAAAAGTAATAATAAATAAGAATTCTGTGAATGGTAACCAATGAAAGTCAGACATTGCTTTTCACCCATGCTTCAACAGAGTTATAAAAAAAAAAAAAGAACTCATGGAACAGGCCTGGACAAAAATGATGGTACCCCTAACTTAATAGTTTGTTGCACAACCTTTTGAGGCAATCACTGCAATCAAACGATTCCTGTAACTGTCAATGAGACTTCTGCACCTCTCTGCAGGTATTTTGGCCCACTCCTCATGAGCAAGCTGCTCCAGTTGTTTCCGGTTTGAAGGGTGCCTTTTCCAGACAGCATGTTTCAGCTCCTTCCAAAAATGCTCAATAGGATTGAGGTCAGGGCTCATAGAAGGCCACTTTAGAATAGTCCAACGTTTTCCTCTTAGCCATTCTTGGGTGTTTTTAGCTGTGTGTTTTGGGTCATTGTCCTGTTGCAAGACCCATGACCTGTGACTGAGACCCAGCTTTCTGACACTGGCCAGCACATTTCTCTCTAGAATCCCTTGATAGTCTTGAGATTTCATTGTACCCTGCACAGATTCAAGACACCCTGTGCCAGATGCAGCAAAGCAGCCCCAGAACATTACAGAGCCTCCTCCATGTTTCACAGTAGGGACAGTGTTCTTCTCTTGATATGCTTCATTTTTCCATCTGTGAACATAGAGCTGATGTGCCTTGGCAAAAGGTTCCATTTGTGTCTCATCTGTCCATAGGACATTCTCCCAGAAACTTTGTGGCTTGTCAACATGTAGTTTGGCATATTCCAGTCTTTTTTATGATTTGTTTTCAACAATGGTGTCCTCCTTGGTCGTCTCCCATGTAGTCCACTTTGGCTCAAACAATGATGGATGGTGCGATCTGACACTGATGTTCCTTGAGCATGAAGTTCACCTTTAGAAGTCTTTCTGGGCTCTTTTGTTACCATTCGGATTATCCGTCTCTTTGATTTGTCATGAATTTTCCTCGTGCAGCCACGTCCAGGGAGGTCGGCTACAGTCCCGTGGATCTTAAATTTCTGAATAATATGTGCAACTGTAGTCACAGGAACATCTAGCTGCTTGGAAATGGTCTTATAGCCTTTACCTTTAACATGCTTGTCTATAATTTTCTTTCAAATCTCCTGAGACACCTCTCTCCTTCGCTTCCTCTGGTCCATGTTGAGTGTGGTACATACCATGTCACCAAACAACACAGTGACTACCTGGAGCCCTATATATAGGCCCACTGACAGATTACAAGATTCCGTTGAAGCATGGTTGAAAAGCAATGTCTGCCTTTCATTGGTTAACATTCATATATATTTTTTAAATTATTACTTTTGTCAAATTAAAGTTATTTTTGTGACCATTGTGAGTTTTTCTTTCATTGACCGAAGGGTACCAACAATTTTGTCCACGTGTGTAACATGGGAGAATTTGTACTCTAATCAGTGAATAAATCATGATTTTGGACTCATGGGTGGGTCTGTAAAGATCAATGTGTTGTCACTGTTAAAGTGCACAAGAGTACATAAGGTCAATGTTCATGTTTAGGCTGCGAGCAAGGGCAAGAGGCAGCAAAAGCCAGTTACAGCATGAAGATGCTCTACCTGATGCCGGGTGTGAGAGTTCCGCCGTCCACGGCTACGAGCAAAGTAGAGAGTAAGAACAAAGAAGAGACAGGAAGAGAGAAAGAAAACCAGTTAGTCAGTAACAGCACAACAAGCCACCAATAACAGCCCACACATTATTATCAGTCTGCCAAAGGCACTGCAGAGTCAGCCTTTACAGAGAGAGAGAGAACACAGGGGGCATACACACACATACACAAAGACAGGCACACAGACAGGGAAATACAGACAGAGACACAGGCATACAGTACACACAGAGACAGAGACACAGGCATACACATGGACAGACAGAGACATACCCACAGAGACACAGACATACCCACAGAGACACAGACATACCCACAGAGACACAGACATACCCACAGAGACAGTGACACAGACATACCCACAGAGACATGCACACAGAGACACAGACAGACATGCACACAGAGACACAGACAGACATGCACACAGAGACACAGACAGACATGCACACAGAGACACAGACAGACATGCACACAGAGACACAGACATGCACACACAGACAGTGACACAGACATACACACAGTGATACAGACATACACACAAAGACAGTGACACAGACATACCCACAGAGACAGAGATACAGACATACCCACAGAGACGGAGATACAGACATACCCACAGAGACGGAGATACAGACATACCCACAGAGACAGAGATACAGACATACCCACAGAGACAGAGATACAGACATACCCACAGAGACAGAGATACAGACATACACACACACAGACATCCACACAGAGACACACTCAAAGCCAGACAGAGGTTTACTAAAGTCTTTAGTTATTATGTTTACACTGGGAATCACTACAGTCCTACATCTTATTAACTAATAAATCAGCTAGGAAATCTATTCTTAAAGCAGTTCACTGCATCCAAGAATTCTCAAACACTCGCACAGACACACTCGCACAGACACACACAGCCCCATGTTTCTCTTGTGTGTAAAGACCGAGTTCACAGGTTACACAGACAGACTGTAATAATCTCAGGGAGAAGCTGAGGCTCGAGCAGGTTACTGGCTCATTAGATGATGATTTCTCATATCTGCTACAATCTGTACCTTTATAAAGGCCTCCAAACTGCCATTAAATAGCTTAATGTTAAAAACTGAACGAGGTCTGGGCCTCCAGTGTGGTTTGGGAGGAAGAATTGGAGGCCTGTGAAATGAAGAAATGTTTATACACTTATACAAAAAAACATGGACAGAATATTTTCATTTGTTCTTAACATTTAATATGAAATGAAAATGGCTACTGTTTTTCTTATTGTGCTTCTCAGAAAGCGCACTATGAGCCAGCATGTAATCTCTCGACTGACCTTTTAAAACGCTGACGCTGATTAGACTCAACTATACAGCTAATATTACATGAAACTCAGTAATCAGCACTGTGAGGCCTGCCAAAGGAAAAAAAAACTCTCAGAGCAGCGGACGAATAACCCGTCACGGACAGGACACTGTGTGCTGGCGTAATGCGTGATACTTGCTCTTTAATTCTGTTCAGGGAGTGTAAGAAGACTCCTACCAGGCTGTACCTGACCCTGTTCAGGAAACTTGGGAGGGATTTTAGGGTCTATTCAAAAGGGCAACCTCCAGTTCTAAAATAAAATGAAGCCAACATGGTAAAGCCAAAACATGCAATTCCTTGAATGTCCACTAGGCTACAAAACTGAGTCAATATCAATAGTCATATCTATTGTTAAAATGAAAAACTTTACAACAGAATTAAATCTTTGCAAGCAGTATTGTACAAAGTGTTTTTTTTAATCTCTATAGTTAGATTTCCTATTTATGACAACTATATCAATTAATTTTTTTATGCAACCCATCAGTAAAAATTATATTAAGCCATAAATGTATGCATAATTAGGGGTCGTGGTTGATAACAGTAGAGTGATTGTCTGCTATGCATTACTGTAGCTAACCAGCTAACTAGATTCACTATAGTTCAACTTCAACATGGACTTGCTCTTGTTTTTGCAGCTATAAAAGCTTCCACTTCTCTTGGGAGGCTGTTCACAAGATTTGGGAGTGTTACTGTGGGAATCCCTGCTTGTTCATTGTGTTGAGCATTTATGATGCCAGGCACTGATGTTGGCCGGGAAGGGCTGGGTCGCAATCTTCGTTTAAGTTCATCCCAAAGGTGCTTGATGGGATTGAGGTCAGGGCCATCAAGCCATGTCTTTATAGTCCTTGCTTTGTGCTCTGGGGTACAGTCATGTTGGAATAGAAAAGGAAGTTCCCTAAACTGCTGACAAAGTTGGAAGGATAGCACTGTCCAAGATGTTATTGCTAAGGCATTAAGATTGCCCTTCCCTGGATTCAATAATTAATCGGTTTGTTCAATACTTTTCTCCATATAGTATATGTAGCATATGTAAAATGGAGGTCAATCAAATGCAAAGTAATGTTAGCCTGTAAATTAATGCTATCCACCATAGCATCTTATTTAAGTCTTATTTAAGCTGAAGTTAATCTAGCTAGCCTGTGGTAACTGAGGTAAGTAGGCATGTTCCAACCAACAGTCAGGCTCTGTATAGTACATTCCGCCCATTTGACCATTAACGGATTAACTGGGGTTTAAGTGGAATCAGCTCCTGTCAAGATGGCGACGACCAGAGCCCCCAAAGTTGAGCTTCGAAATCTTTCTTCAGAAAACCTGTGTGTGACATCATGCAGGGTTTATCCAGTTCTTTCCAGTCTGTTAGAAAGGTGGGGTAAGTTTGATGTGATCTGAATCAACACCTGGTGCAACACATTTTTAAACAAATAAAAAAATGTTATCCATATAGTGCACTGGGTGTCTGCCCAAGCTTTTTTTTTTTTTACTCAAATGTCTTTTTTTCTTGGTGGATTTAAGAGGCAACATCACTTTATATCCCGCAATATTATATTTGATATCTATGCATTATTCCCGAAAGGGTTTAAAATTTATTTATTTATTTATTTTTTTTTTTAAAGTATAACACTTTGAAGAAGCCTTTTATCTGGAGAGTTCATACATCCATTTGATTTGACTAAACATTTATCTACACCCTGTGATCAACTGGTCACTTTCACCTGGGAACTGTTTTGATCTGATCACAAAGTGTGCCCTGAAGACTCTCTCCCTGTTCCTGAGGTTGGAGCTGTGCTAGAGCTCAGAATAACAGACTAAAAGATGGAACCCCAAGAGGACCAGAATATCGTCTGTCGCATTGTGTCTATGCTCTACACCAAACTACACCAGTTTTTAAAGGATCTAAAAGCTTTGTTTTGTATTGCATTATACAGTCTAATGACTGGAAAATTAACAATACTTTTAATATGCAAACATCAATTAGGAATAATTAAACACTGCATGGTGTTTGCATCTGTCTCACTTGCAAGCTTGAGAACCTACATCATCTTTGGGCAAGCTATTTCCCAATACAGTATGTTCTTAAAAAGTAATTTTAACTAAAAACAAATAAATTTTTAGTTGAGAATGAGTTTACCTTGTGGTCATGTACTCTGCTCGGTGACCTAGACAGAGAGAGGACAGACACAGAAAAACAAAAACACACACACACACACACACAGAGGACATAGTAAGAATTATTTGGCTGTCACAGGCAGTGTGGAGCGTATACACAGTGTGTCTCATCCAGAACATGAAGTGGGGTGACCCCTCTCCGAAACGTTTTAACCTGCATCTGTCTTCAGCCAATGGAGATATAGTGAATTCAGTTTTGGGTTGGACAGTGGAGATTAAACACATCACTCCTGACGGCACCCCTGACCGTACACACACCTCATGTCAGCAAGGCAATCAGGCATGACAGCAAGTACGGCTGAACGGGTGTACCATTATTACTGATCAATATTCAGTGTTCATGAAGCTCGTTAACATTTGTTAATCAAATGGTATTATTGTTGTCATTTGTGATTTCTCTCAAGGATTTCATCTCTCTTGTATAAACTGCCAGTATGACAACAATACCACCTTCAACACTGACAGAGTTTATGACCTATTACCATAATCACAAAACATTTAATTTAATTAATTCCCATTAAACATGCCAAGTTTTATGAATGTCTATACTAGGAATCCTTTATATATCCTCCATCTATCCAGTCTATACCACTAATACAGCCAGCTAGTAGTTCACTAGCTCACATTGCTCACAGGCAGGCTAGCTGCAAGGCCTAGGAGAGTCTAAGAGACGCTGAGGCTTAAGCATCCCAGATTCACAGCTTTAATCTGATATGTTACAATTTGCAAACCTTAAAGATTCTTTTTGAACAGTCAAAACACTGTGAAATACTCAGTGTTTTTCTTTTTTGGAAATGGAAGGTCATATGTAAGATTCTTCTTTGTTTTTTTTTAAATTAAGAACCCCCTGTGGTGAGATTGGGGGAAAAACTATTCCATGACCTCAACTTACTAAGGCGTAGAAATGAGATACTATGTTGTTATGGCCACTACTTACTAAGGTCGTGGGAATGAGATACTATGTTGTGGCCACTACTTACTGAGGTTGTGGGAATGAGATCCTATGTTGTGGCCACAGCTTACTAAAATGTGGGAATGAGATACTATGTTATGGCCACTACTTACTAAGGTCGTCGGAATGAGATACTATGTTATGACCACTACTTACTAAGGTTGTGGGAATGAGATATGATGTTATGGCCACTACTTACTAAGGTCGTGGAACTGAGATACTATGTTGTGGCCACAGCTTACTAAAATGTGGAAATGAGATACTACGTTGTGGCCACAACTTACCATCTCATCCCCACAACTTAGTATGTTTTGACCCTGACTTAGAAAGATTGAGGGAATGAAATACTATGTTGTAGTCACGACTTACTAAGGCATGGAAACAAGATAGTACAGTATGTTGGGCCCCAACTTACTAAAGTGTGGGAATGTTACAGTATGGCCATGACTTACTGAGCTATGGGAATGAGATACTATGTTGTAGTCACGTCTTACTAAGGCATGGGACTGTGATAGAATGTTGTGGCTATGACTTATTAAGGACAAAATACCATAATGCATGGCCATGAGATACTATCTCGTCGGCATGACTTAAGAACATGTAGTAATGAGATCATTGTTGTTTTGGATTCAGATATCATCCCCAATACAGGTATACTGAAGTACTGTAGCCATGTCTATTAATTAGGCATTTATAAAAGCCAGCATTTGTATGAGGTACCTTCTCCCAGTGCTCTCTTCACCAGGTCATGCTTGGCCTGGAGTTTGGCGATCAGATTGCTGCCCTCCAGAAACTCACGGAATTTCTGACAAGAAACCACAGCAGCATAACATCAGGAGGGTTAGAGTTAAACTCAATGACTGACAGGGATTTATTTAAAGCATTTTCTAGCTGCACTTTCTAAACTTTTATGTGCACTCACCATGAAGTAGAACTGCTCAGTCTCTTGTTGGTTGGCACGTCTCTTGGCGATGCTGGGTTTGCTGAGGTACGTCTCAGACACCGTGGACTTGACTGACTCCGTGGAGCGGCTGTGGTGGAAACACTCAGAGACATCGTAGTCCTCGATAGTCACCATGTCCTGGATGGTGGTCACTGTGGCCTCAGAGGTCTTCTTAATCTGTTAGAAAAGAAACAAACAAAGATATGGATATTAGGAACAAAAAACGACCCGGATTCTAACCTCTTAAAAAAGTAAATAAATAAAATAGAAAATCTGGCACCAGGGTAGAGTACCGGTACTAGTGTATGGTTATCTGTACCTGATCATTTGGAAATAGTCTTACACAGATAAGAGAAAAAAACAAGCCCTTAAATAAAAAATGTAATTATATGGCTTATTTTTAAGAAAGAGAACTGCAAAGGAAAGCTGCCCGCCGTGTACAAATTCACCTTGAACGTGACACCAGACCAAAGCAATCACTTTACAAAGATCAGGAAGCGCGAGAGATATTATTCACTCAGGCTTTTAGAATTCATTTAGCTACTTCCCCAGCAGCCTCTCTGCATTTCCAGAATGTCCAGAATGCAGGGACCGGGAAATGTTTAATTCCTTAATCCACTTTTAACCGTGAACACCATAAACCTTGCGTTACTTGAAACCCAGATCAGACAGTGAGCTGTATTAAAATGTACCAATATATAATTATGGCAGTAATATAAACGCATTTAAAGTATAAATGTAATAATATTTTTTTAATGATAAAATTGAGAAAGGAACAAAAAGTGAAGGTTGTAGAAATATTAAATAGCCTGTTTCTCTCTCTCTCTCTCTCTCTCTGAGACTATCAAGCATATTCAGCTTGTGTATACAGTAAGCATGTACACCCTTTGGGGGACACTCGGAGGACACGGATAAAACCAAGGCTTCAAGAAAGTGCAAATAAACCTCTCTGACCATCAGCCTCAGGTTTTCTTGAGAAAATTTGTCAGCACTAGAACACACACAGCAAGATCATCCTCTTCATTAACCCTGAGGGTGAAACAGAATTGCACCCAATTCCAAACAAACTAATGGAAAATGACTTCAGGTAATAGAGAATAACAGACTTGTCCCCGTGCCAATTAAAGAAATTTACATAGTTTGTTTCTGCCACAAACTTTGACAGTTTTCCTCTAACAGACCAGAACAAGAATATGTCCACTCGGCATATAAATCTATTAGCATCAGGTAGAGTTGCATCATTCCCTTACATCTCCAGGAACACTGGTTCAATATGGATTCTTGACAGTTTTAACATGTACACTAGACTGGTATTTTTCCATCTTGGATCTAATCTGCCCTGGATAGGCTCAGGATCTCTCTTAAGCATGTTACTTAAGATTAATAAATGAGTACATTAACATATTAAGATTGATTATATGTTTATCATGTACATCAGTAAACTGGTGACAGGATCTTGGGCATCCAAAGCTCACCCATGCCTTTTGGGATCCAAAGACTACCCCGTCTAGTCCGATCCCACAGAAAAGCCAATGCAGCACAAAGAGCTCCAAAAAAACTCAGTGCTGGTCACAATAGAAAAGCACCAGGACATCCAGTGCACCACAGCACATCACACATGGGACCCAGACTCCAGATCCGACCTCCACACTGCCCAGATTCCAATTCAATTGAGCACCCATGGGATATGCTGGACAAACAAGTCTGACCACCGAGGCCCTATCCTGTAACCAATGGCTCCTAAAGGACCTGCTACCAATGTACTAGTGCAAGAAGCTACAGCATCCCTTGAGATTATATGAAGTCATACATTGAAGGGTCCAGAGCTCCACAGGTGGGACAAGGGGAACCTTAATAATACTTGGCTTAATGTTTTGCGTTGTTATGTTATGGCGGATCTGTGTATATTTTATACATTATCAAGATGCTGATCACTGGATTGAGTCTGAATTTGGCTTGCTAGGCAGCATTATTGAATAAGATGTTGATGTAAAGGAACACTTTTGGGCTTGTATCATTCTCAACTGGGAAACCATTCCAATTTCCACATTATACAAGACATTACTTTATTGATATTTCCATATTTCAACCTAGTGAGGAGAATGCCTGTCCTAAAACTACTGGAGTTTAAAGCCTTAGGGGACAACAAATCCTGATGTCTCTTTGCTACCCGTCTTTGACCTTGATGATTCGTTGGCTTTGTTCTGTCCTATGTTTAAGACTCTTCTGCTTTTCAGCTCTTTGGCACTTTGAGTTTCCGTGACAGTTTGTTTTCCCAGAAAGCCACCACACCTGTTTGTGTGCACTTTCTTTATGCATGTAGTCGAGCGAATGGATATGCATGTTTAATGTACATGCTTATTTAAGGACATGCTTTAAACTAGAAGCCAAAACAGAGAGCAGATCTGGCCCGAAAAATACACACAAATATCTCACAAACCTACTTTAAAAAATGAAAGGACTCCTCTGAGACAGACGAACCCAACTATAGACTTGCAAGGTTTTGTGGACGTGTGTATATAATATCAGATAAATAATTGACTGTCAGTTTTGCAAAGATCTTAATCTAAAGTGTTCCTATTCAACAGACATTGTATTATTGATTAAAATCTCAGACACCTTTTCTAACGTTCCATTTAAAAAAGTTCCACATTTTAACGCCCGCAGAAGAAGCACTTCTCTAGCACTTGTGTTGTCCTTGCTGGCGTGAATGGACATGGCAGGTTGTTAAACAGCAGACGCTTGCTGTTATACAAGATATCAGCAATCCGTGACTTCACACTGCAGTGGGTGTGGAGAGCACAGCTTTCTAGCTTTGATCTGCCTCGCTGAGCTTTATCTCCAGCAAAGCCAACAGATTCTTCCTGCAGAGGTCAGAGAATCAAGCGAGTATAGATTCAGTGGAAACCTCGGAGGGAAGATCTATTGAATAATGAAAAGATCAGGTCAGTAAAGAGATGGAAGAGAAAGTACAGCATTCTGACTAAAGTCTCATCTCCCAACCGTTCCAGTACAACAAAAAGAAAGAAAGAAAGAAAGAAAGAAAGAAAGAAAGAATAAAAAACCTCAGTGGGCATTAGAAGATTAGGCACTGAGCTGAGATGAAGTGTTCAGTAACCAGAATAGGAGGATGTAGCCAGGCACTTCAGGAAATTAGCAATAAATACTCGACAAGGAACTACGCGTCAAAAAATGAAGGAAGACTGTTGCACTAGGCATTATTCCAGGGATATCAAGAGGTCTCGCGTGAACAGAAGCCACTCCAAAACTGAGAATGAAGACGACAGCTTGATGACAGTTTCATCCTAAAACATTAACTCAGTTTTAGTAATTAAAAAAAAAAAAAAAAAATCAACATGAAGAAAGAAAAAAAATGGAGACATGCCTGGAAATGTGCTAATGTAAAAAATCACTTCGAATCCTTGGATCTGAAGGTGTTCATTAAGATTCTCAAATAACAGTTCTGAAAATTCTGGGTGTAAATCAAATGTAATGAATATACGGAGTCAAACATGGACTTTTGACTGTGCAGAATAATGTAACACAGTTACAAAAGTATCAACTACATTTATTTCTATACAATCCCCTGCTACACTAATGCACTTATCACATTGTTTCACTAATGATTAGATATCATCCAGATAGAAAGTTTTTTCGGTACACCAGAGGCATGAGTGAACCGCCTGTTTCACCTCTGAAACGCTGGCCTCCCAGGAACTCCCTTAATGGCCCAAACATGTGGAAATTGCCTGGGAAGAGGTCAGGACTGTACGGAGCCCCTAAAGGGGCATGGATAAAAGGGGGAAAAATATGTTAAAGGAAAAAAAATGGGTTGGGCTTAGGGAAGAAAAAATGAGACGTGAGGAAAAAAAAAAAAACCCGGGACATAGGAGGAAAAGAAATCGAGACCACTTGACTCATGTTTCCGGCGCCAAAATACGGAAAGGGCAAGCTCAGAGTACAACTTAACTTTTGCGAGATCTCGCAAACTTTTAACAACTTTTGAAAAAAATAAAAATAAAATAATAATAATAATAATATGTTCGAAAAGTTTGAAAGAGATCTCGCAAACTTCGACCAATTTTTTTTTTAGCTTCATTTTTTTTTTTACCCATATCTTATTAGCCGTTTTTTTTTTTTTTTTTGCGCCTCACTTCTTTTCCTCCGACATTTATTTTTTTCCACCCATGTCCCTTTAGGGGCTCAGCAAATCTGTAATAAGATAAAGAGACTTTATTGTCATTGTAGTGACATTGTTTGGTAGCTCTCAGAGACAAGCAGCAATACAAAATGTAATAATAAACAAAAAAAATAAACACAAGATAATTGCACTAAAATATGATAAATATAACAACATATATGATGGAATGTATTTGAAGTAGGTCCTTTGTTCACAAGAAATCCTAAGTCATGGTTTGACTTGAATACCCCATGTATATTATATAAAGACTAAAAAAAAAATATAATCTTCACAAGTCTAATAATAAACCGATTAAGAGAATATTGTAATTTAGCAAATAAAAAAAGATAATTGTTAATACGGTATAAAGTTTGCTGTAAAGTGATATTAAAAAGATAAAGTGTTTCGGCATAGTTGTGTCCTGTACTGCACAGAGCATTAGCACACAGCTGCACCAGAACTCAAAAAGAAAGTAACAAGGTTATGGCCTGGAAAAAAACCCTTGCGTTGCATCCGGGATATATACTGTAGCACGCTCTTTTCCTAACTGCTGCCTCATTTTTATTAAAAGGGTGATATTTCTGTTGTCAGTAGACAGGAAAGCTCAAATTTCTTCCCAGTGAAAATCTAATCTTAGTCAGCAGTCTAGGAAATATTCCCAACCTCATATCATTTGATGATGTGTTTCAAATTGTAGGACCAAAACCTCTACGGCGCATCCATACTGACATGTTATCCCGGACAGATCTTAAGTCACAGCGCAAGGAACTTCCAAGCGTCTACCAGCTGGACCCATCATCAGTATTATCAACCCTTATGTGGTCACAGTACATGCAAGAATGACAATATAAATAATCCTGGAGCTAAACAATAGAAAGGGTTCTGATCTTGTCTCTCTACCAACCAATGGATAAGTCTCAGTCACAGTCCCTATCAAAGGGATCTTTTACATCTCTTCTACAACAGCCCAGTATGCTGCCTGCATGGCTTGTTTCAGAGCTAGAAGAAAAAAAAGAAAAGAAAGGAAAATAGGAGAATGTGGAATGAAGATGCAACAGAATGAAGGCAGAGAAGATAAAGGAAAGATCCCTGATGAGCCTCTTTTTCTTCACCATTTGCACGCATGCATACAATACCAGCTCCAAAAAGAACTGGCTAAAATTAAAAATAAAAAAGCGGGGTAATGGAGATGAGATCAGCTGTGTATTACTTGGATCATTAGAAATATTGACTGTCATATCATTCTAATGCATCGATAAGCCACGTGGTCAGTATTTAAGGGGTTAAACCTCAGTCTCAGACTACAGAGCATCTGATATGCCTTTAGATGTCTTTTAACAAAAGTGATTTCAGATGTAAAGGTGATAGTCCAGGAAAAGTCTACTGCACATCTGTTGATCCTTAAAACAACACATTTTTCATATATTGACATGTGAAATATAAAAGTATGGACTGCAATAATATTATATATTATAATTATATAATTATTATATAATATTAATGTAGATTATAATATATATTATAATATATATAGTTTTACAACATGCATTATAGAAAAACTCGTGCTTGCTAACCTCCTCGTTCTCAATCTTGAGTGTGGCCAGGCGTGACTGGAGCTGCTGAAACCTTAGAATCAGCTCTGCCTGGACTGGAGGTTGTGCCGTGATCTGACACACCTGAAAGGCAGAAAACACTTACGAAAGGACAGAACAACCGCATGACCATTAGCTCAATGTTTAATCCCATCTGGTTTTATTGATTAAGACACCAGGACCACAAAGCGACTACGGTGCACAATAGGCCTGGACATGATGTCAGTGACAAGCATTGCAAAATGTTTTGAGCAAAATTCAATAACTATACAATAAACACCTCCAGGGTGAGAACAGTAATGCGATTTGTCCTAGGCTCTCCGCTTAAATGCTTCTCTAGCAGCTGAGCCACATTAAAGCTGGGAAGTGAAACCACTATAACCGCACTGAAACCAGCTTCTCATTTGCATGCCTTTTCTAATTAACACTGAGTCACTACCACAAAACAGAGCTCTTAAATGCACAGCACAGATAATAATATGTAAACTTCTAGTAGTACTATTTTCAATATGCTATATAGTATAATATTTCAAATTTGATTCTCAATGTCAATACTGGCCAATATTTAACACCTGAAATCTATCAAGCAACAGTAGAGTATTGTAATGCACAGCAGTAAAACCTTAATTTCATATAATGTGCGGAGAGAGACAGAAGAAAGCTTTTCGAACCTCATCTCCCATGTGTGGCTGGAATTCAAACTTGACCGGAGGACAGAAAGCAGTGGGATACATCTCCATCAGGCGCTGGCGGTCACTACGAGGGTCCAGACTGTCCACAGCGTTCTCGATGATGTCCAGCCCCTCGTGACGAGAAGTCTCCAGGTTGTACTCAGCCGAGAGGTAGGTGCGCAAAGCCCGGTTTAGAGACGCGTGATAGCCCAGATCACAACACTGTTCAAGATGAGTGCGCAGAAAGGAAGACAGAGGAGATGTTTCCCAATCAGTGCCAGTTCTCCAAGTGTAACACAAGTGCATATGGAATATGTACCGTATATACCTACACAATACCCTCATCATCTGTTCAGGTTTATTACTCTCTTACATTTTGTGTAGCATTTTGGAAAAACAAATGGCTGAGATCTGGCTTTGAGCAAAATGTCTGCAGATATACTCAATTTATCAACACCTTACCATTTTTAAAAAAAGTAAATTTCTGGCCTTGCTTTGCCTTTCTGAAAACCAAAGATCACAACAGGTGCTTACAATATCCAGTTTAACAGAAGCCATTACGCACAGTAATTCTGCCGAAAGATGTCTAAAACCTAGACAAAATGCTTTCCTCAAAATTTGATTGAGTTTGTGAATAGTCACACGTCACAGCAAAACCTAATCAATTCAGTTCAAATCAAATAACAGCTGTCAAAATGTCCGTAATGCTGCTGCACCATCATGTCATCATCTTGAAAAAAAAAAAAAGAAAAGCTCTTGAGCTCTTAATTCAGATCATTTGATGGATGGATGGATGGATGGATACAGTACCAGTCAAAAGTTTGGACACACCTTCTATTTCAGTGGCTTTTGTTTTGTGATTTATTTTTCTATATTCATGAACAATACTGAAGATTTCAAAATGATGAAATAATCTATATGACATATATATAGGTAATTAAAAGTTGTTATTTTAAGACACGAAGGCCAGCTGTTCTGGAACAGTTCTCGCAAGAACAGTATTGTGTCAAGTGCATTTAAAAGGCTTTACAGAGCATAAGTAGCAGACAGATCTCAATATCAACTGTTCAAATGAGATTATTGCATATTTTGGACGCCTTCAGCATTGTTTTATGATGTAGCCGAAAATAAAAATCAGGTAAGACCATAGAATTAGAAAGTGTGTCCAAACTTTCGACTGGTGGAGTACAACAGATCCATACATACTGTATATACATTATACTTATATATTATATTATATTATATTATATTATATATTTCTCTTAGAATTGTTAGAAATCACACACACACACACACACACACACACACACACACACACACACACACACACACACACACACATACTGCAGTTGCACTTCCACGTTACTTACATCTATTAGATCAGACAAGTCATGGATGTAATACTTGAATACTGAGGAATTAGTGGCTTCCAGAGTCAGCAAGTACTCGTTACGGGCTTTGATTGACTTCAGCTTGTTCTCAGAATACTTCGCCTGCCTCTGATGGAAAGACAGAAGGGGGGGAGGGGGGGGATTAGACAAGCATAGTAAGCTGAATTATGTTTTATTACATTTATTAATCTGAAGGAAATGCATCATCTTTAATTATATACTGTAGGTCAACATCAGCATATTTACAGAGAGTTGTATGGCTGTCAATGTAGGCATATAATACAAGGCTAAGAATGAACATTTAAGAAAAGAAAACATTGTTATATATGAAACGACTCTTTAATGTCAAAGGTTTCCAACATGAAAATGTTTCTAGTTTTCTCCTCTTATTAAAAAAACTAACTAGGCTGGTGAGGTAATGGCCATTCCTGGTGCTCTAACATAAGTGAAAAGAGGAACTACAGTACATTGTTTTTCAGTAGGCATACATTTAAAAAAAAATAAAACATTCGATATAAATTAAAATGTAACCATTGCCAAGCTATGATATAAGAGGAATTAAAAATCCTAACTGTAGATAGTGAAATGATGAACTGCCTGTATTGTTTTAGGCCGCTTTCTCCCACTTCTGTGTGTAGGTATGGCTGGCTTATATATTTGATTTGAATATATAAGCCATGGTACGGTGTGCACAATACACAGTGTTTGTATTCTGTGAATTAACCCGACTTTGGGGTCATGTGTTCCCGAATCCTTGCCTCGTCCCATAGTGTACAAGCCCCCTTGTTCTTTACTTAATATCTACATAGTTTCTATGATCTCTATTAAGATAATGGATAATTAAGTGATGACCTCTTAAAAAATAAAAATTAAATTCGTCAGTCAGACAACAACAAACCACAAGACGAAGAAAAAGTAGCTGATGAGACAAGAATAGAGTAAGCAAACATATTTGAAGTGACCGTTTCCTCTCATGCTCGAACCCACACAAAAGCAAGTTAGTCACATAACTGCAACAGACACTGACTCACCCTGACTTCCATATTTTAACTACTCCACAGTCACATTCCAGGAAGGGGCAAAAAAAAAAAAAAGGAGCATGCATTCCCACAACTATAAAACCATTTGTCACAGCCTTCAGTGAAAAACAGACCATTTAAAAGAATAAAGCACGGCTGCCTTTCTCACTACCGGTTTTCATCTAAAACAGGTCCAGGGCATAAAAGCCTGGGATGGCATCTGTTAATGCCGAGACATGTCAGACAGGCAGTATTGTGTGTGAGAGATTCCTATAAAATAAAGCTGACTAGTCTAGTCTAGTGCACATGTCCCAAGTAAGGTAGAGTTTTCGTTTTCTTTTCACTACTTTGGGACAAGCTAGAATTGTAATGTGATCATTTGAAATACTCTGATACAAATTTTACAAGAGTGGCTGGAAATCCTAAGAAAAGTCAACAATACTGTTGATTGATACCTTTTCCTTCATCTTCTCGATCTTCTTAGCAAAGCTGCGTCTTGGGGTTTTGTCTTCTAGTCGCACGTTGAAGACGGGGTCTCCCGCCCGGCCGATCTGCCTCTCCTCCTGCTTCTCAAACTCCTTCAGCTTGCTTTCGGCACTAATGCTCTCCGTATG
Source organism: Clarias magur (assembly GCA_013621035.1). Classification (NCBI taxonomy): domain Eukaryota; kingdom Metazoa; phylum Chordata; class Actinopteri; order Siluriformes; family Clariidae; genus Clarias; species Clarias magur. Next base: position 699,592 of record QNUK01000292.1, on the reverse strand, counting down.
GTACATGTGGTAGGTTTTCATCACCTGTGGAAGCACAGAGGTCAGGGGTGAAAGTTCAGACGCACTGCCTCAACCTTTTATTCATTTAAATTACTCGACTTACAGTACAACTGAGGGAAAATATGTGTGACGCACATACTGTAACACTTGCGGGGTAAGGGCCGATAGGTGTGGTCCAGTCACCCCCAGGGGGTCCTTGAAGCTTGGACAAGGGGATCCAGGATTTTTTTTTTTTTTTTTAGAAAAACCTATCATTATGGGAGTTTTACACCAATAAAAATGTCAACTGGAGTCGGACGGCAATTATAATAACCGTGGATAGAAAGTTCATAATTTTCCAATGGTTAGTTCCATTTATAATTTTCCATGTATTATATCTAAATCTTAACCACTGAGCCACAACCGCACCAATAATTCCTTCCTCTATAAATATCCAAATGATCGTGTATATACAGTAATATGTATATTCTTCTGTTTTCCTTGCCATAAAGCTTTAACATCAGCAGTCTAGGTTAAAAGACGGCAGACTCTTCATGCACGGACCTGCTATTACTATAAAATACAGTGACCATACGGAGACTGCTATTCCCATTCCTCAGCCCACTAACATAAGAAACACTACACCTCTAATGGGTCACAGAGGAGCTCTTTATCCACGCTCAGCTCCCCCAAGCTTGGACCACAAGCAGAGAGGACTCAACGCTCTGGAAGGAGGACTGCATTTTTTATTTAAAATAAATAAATAAATAAATAAATAAATAAAATCACACGTTCTGTGGAAGACAACTTGAGAAAACAACACAGAACCTTTTCAGAGCCTTTTTGTGTTGCCGTGGAGCCACAATTGCAAAGGGTAAACTGTTGTGTGAGTCATGCATTAGGATGTGACTCACTGGGTATGAGGCAGGTACCGAGCGGTTAATTACACCATTGTACAGAGACTAAACAGAGAAACATGACAGGCGATCAAAGCATCAGGATACTAATCGTTTTTGGACTTCAGGGACATGAGAAGTATGTCAGGTATAAGGAACACTGAGGTGTAATAAAGAAAGCTAAAATAATGATAAATATTCAAATATTTAGGCAGCACTTACAGTATGATGATAATGTTTCTAAGACACATCATATACAGTACACTCACCAGCCAGTTCATGAGGTACACTTCGCTAGTACTCGGTTTGAACCCCCTTTGCCTTCAGGACTGCCTTAATTCCTCATGCAACAGCTTCAACAAGATGCTGAGAGATTTCTTTTTTTTTTTCCTGACATGACATATTGATACGACAGCATCCCGCAATTGCTGCAAATTTTTCGGCTGCAGGGGAATGAGAATATCCTGCTCCAACACATCCCTGAGGTGCTCTATTGGATTGAGATCTGGTGACTGTGGAGGCCGTTAGAGTACAATTAACTTGTAGTCATGTTCAGGAGTTTGAGAAGATGCGTTACCATGTGGTCATAAAGGGATGGACGTGGTCAGCAACAGTACTCAGGTAGTCTGTGGTATTTAAACGATACTCAATTGGTACCAAGGGGCACAAAGTGTGCCAAGAAAATACCCACCAACAACATCAGCCTGAATCGTTGATGCATGCTTTGTCGTTTACATCAAATTTGGACCCAACCATCTGAATGATTCAGCAGATGAAAATGGAGACGCATCAGACAATCAGGTCAAACTGTCTGGTTTTGGTGAGTCCATTTGACTCATGACCTCAGTATGCTGTTCTTAGCTGACTGGAGTGGCACACAGTTCCTCTACAGCTGTAGCCCTGAAAAACTGCTTCGAGGTTTGGCATGTTAGAGCTGCTGTTCGGCATATCTCTGTTGGAACGGAATGTTATTTGAGTTACTGTTACCTTTCGATCAGCTTGATCCAGTTTGACCATTCTCCTCTGACATCTGGCAGCAAAAAGGCATTTCCACCAAGAAAACTGCTGCTCATCGGATCTTTTCTCTTTTTCAGCCCATTCTCTATAAACCCGAGAGATATTTGTGCATAAAAATCGCAGTAGATCAGCAGTTTCAGACGCCTGTCTGGCACCAACAACTCTGCCACGTTCAAAGTCACTCAAATCACATTTCCTCCCCATTCTGACGCTCGGTTCGAACATCAGCAGTTCGCCTTGATCATGTCCACTGCCATGTGATTTTCCTGAACAGTTGAACAGGAGTACATAAGGAAGTCGCAGGTGGTTGTACATACATGTCTAAATACGTCAGGGTGTAGCATCAGAGATGACAGACTGTATACCCTTGGACTTTAGGGGGTTACCCGTCTTGCTGGAGAGCCCAACTGCATGGTGGTGGCCAGGGCTCCAATCCGGACCCTCATGCTATATTTTTTCCAGAATCGCCTCATTACTACTACATCTTGCCCAGACATATTTATTGCAGCTGTTTATTACACACAGCCTCAGCAATCCGTCTTGACAAGATTCCTCAACCGGCCCGTTCTTCTTCTAAATAAGGTGACTTGACTCCAGAGCACTAAACAACTTCACATTCACTCACCCAGGGTCAAGCTTGGCCATAACCAATATTCACATTTACCAAACTCATAAAACACGGTACACGGTACAATAAAGCTACAACTGAGTTGGATCCAAAACACGGGCCTGCCTATAAAACAGCGGCCAAAACAAGCAGGGTTGGGATATGTATAGAGCAGGTCAGGGATTTTGGTGGGCAATTCTGGCTCATCTCATGTGCAGAGCTGTATAATTGGATATACGGCCGACCAAACCACACGTCCCACTCTTCACTTACTGGTTTCGAACTGTGTTTAGGTTTCTTGTTTTAGACAAGCTGATTTTAGCAACATGAAAGACCTGTTATTTTCTGAGCTGAGGGCGGGATTGAGTGGCTTTCTCAATTCTGATGCAACAGCCAGAGTCATTTCCAAAAGACTCTAGGTTAAAGACAAATGAGTGATTGTCGGGACTTATTAGTAGTAGGACAAGCCAGTTTATTAGTCAAAAGTTAATGGTGTTCCTGTTTGCTTTTTCATTTTGGAGGAAGTGAGAGAAAAACGTATATGTTTTTTTTTGTGAAATTGCTTAAATTGTTTGTTTCGTGTTGTAGGGCATACCTTACACAACGTGTAAATACATGCATGATAATAATTAAATAATTATCTGATTTCAGCGGTAATCAGATTATTCGAGTGGACATGTAAACAAATACTCCAATATTTCAATTATCTGGTTCCATTTAAAAATCAAATCAATCAATCAATAAATACGCAAGTCCCTTGCACTTTCTTAATGACGGCCGCAATAGCAGATCCTCAGACATTCCAAAGTCAACTGTAAAACATAATGGATATAGTGCATCCTTTGCCGTACCAGGGATCTCCATCCAGTGGGATGTGACTGATGTGACTTTTCAAATTGATGAAGCAGAGTTTCTTGTCTCTGGTTAAATTAAATGTAAGAATTAAAAATAAGCCTAGCAGAGGAACGTCAGTTCCTGCCAACTGTACTTACGACACAGCTCGTGACTATATGCGAGGATGGGGAAGTACGATAAATGATCAGTTATCCACGCTTTCACACTTAAAACCAAACACTCTACAGAGAATGACCATCAGCCATATATGGATTTAAATCAACGCTAATACATTTGTATAGTTTAAAACAATTACAACAAAAGTAAGCTGCATGCTGAAGAACATTTTCTCTCATTAGCTGTCATCAGCGCATTTATCTTGCCGACAGATTTTGGGGGATTTGCACTCAGTAGATTGCTGAACAAGAAGCATCGGTTTAAAAACAAACCGTAACCATGTAGAATATAATTTGTGATTAATGATTAAGCATTTCATTTTCAGGATGCAGTCTTGTTAATCGCGTATCCGGATGACCTTATAGTACATAACGGCACCTTTACAATTTTTTTGCTGTAAAGACAACCAATATTGAACTTTTGTATATCCTTCAGGTGGTGTATCCCTCGTACAAGCAGTTGACATCTTTATCAGTACACGCATGTTACTCTACAATCCCAAACACGTGACTTGCTAAACCAAAGGTCGAACAAGCCATCGACCTCACACCCCTGTAATGCATTCTAGCCTCAACGTAATTCAACCACAGTGTTAGTGAGCAGAGCAGCCCTGTGGGACGGAGCCTGGAGTCTCTTAGACTGGAAACAAAACTAAGCTCGTCCATGAGGAAGGGGATATCTCCTGTGAGTACACAGCCAGCCACTGAAGGACTAATGAGCAATACAGTACAAATGGCTGTAATGCTACTGGAAGCATTTTATCTATACTGCTCATCAGCCATGTCATTTCCTGTCGAGAGTGCGTCTGTAATTCTCAGCTGCCTTTTACGTGGCTGGGGTCAAAAGTATTCCTCAGAATATTTAGATGAATCAACGGGTCATTCCTGAGAGCCCATTTATCAATGATGGCATGCAGAGAAAGAAATTAACATCTGTATAATGCCATTTAATATACCATTTACTACAATACGAACAGTAAGCAAGTGCCCTGAGCAAGAAGTTATATATTACAATGTAGTTATGGATTGACGGATATAAACAACGCACTCACAGCACACCTAATGTCCACAAGTAGGAGAATGATCAATGGTTTAAAGGCAAAAGATTCAAAGCCGTAGTCCGGCAAACAGACTTCAGAGGATGCGTCATGCTTGGCAGCTGGGTGCGCTTATTAATGCATGGAGTACAGTAACTTGAGGCTAGAGCTGGCTGGAAGATAAGGTTATGAATTCCTAAGATCACACCAGCTCTGTGGAAAGAGGCAGTTTATTACTGCAGTACTCACCGTGTAGAGCTCGTTAAGGACTTTCATCAGATCCTCTTGCAGCTGAAATGCTATTTCTTTACTCTAGAGAAAGAAAAAAAAAGCAGGAGGGAGGGGTGGGGGTGGGGGTAGAGGAAATAGAGAGAAAGAGAGAGAGAGAGAGAGATCAGGTGTCTGCACCTTTCACACTTAATACTTATTGACATTCAAACAACCTACAGAGCACGACTATCAGCCACATATGGATTTAATCAGTTCTAACACATTTGTATAGTTTAGAACAATAAGCAAGTTCTGTTGAAGTGTTCATTTCAGAAGCACATTTTTTTTCCCCGTTTAGGCTTCATAAGGACATTTATCATGCTGCCAGATGTTGGAGCTTGCCGCAAATTAAAAATCAGGGATAATTCAGTGATGTCTATTTTGGCTGAACTGAAGCATCACTCAGCAAGAAGAAGCAATGAAAGTAATACAATCAACAGCTTAGCCACGCCCATGTCCTGAAATTCAGGGAGAAATCAAACAAACAAGCAAATAATAAATAAATTGAATACATTTCTAAAATACTTAACCATTTGGAGGACTGTTATATAGTCCTGTAACTCATGTGAATAAGCAGGATTAGAGTAATGGCTTCCTGTCTTACAAGCTGCCCCAGTCTTTCAGTAATTCGATCAGATTTTCACTAATCTCATTGTGAAGAGCTTTCTGAAGAGCAATGCCTCAGTCAAGGAGTGAGCAAATCAATATCATACCGATATAACCGTAAAACTGCGGTTAAATAGGGCACGGGTTAGTGCAAAAATAACTTGAGAACATTACGATACGGCAGAGCTTCAGTGATTCAGCACTGATATTAATGAACAGCTGCTCCTGAAGTCACCGCATGCAAGTGTGTCAGGAATTTGGACGCAGTGCTGATCGACATTTGACACTTATTATCCTTTCTAATTCCGATTATACCGATTTGTATTGATATTCGGCTGGCGCATCTCACATTATTGAATTCGAAATGTGAGAATATGATGTAATTTCATGTACAGAGATTTACTGGCTTGACACTCTGCATGATTGTAATACAAAACATTTCAATTGTAGGCATGATGATGATCTCTGTTAGGGGATGTTTCCGCATCTTCGTGCATCACTTTGTCTTCAGTGTCACCGTTCTGCAACCGTCAGATGAATAAATAAGCAGGTAAAATTATTCCCTCTTAAACGAGACAATTTTTTTTGTCTTATTAACTTAAACAAAAAGAAGAAGCTGGTGATTAATCAGTTGTTTGCAGCTACTATAAGGTAAGTGATAAACGGAACAAAAAAAGTTGGAAGACAATTTAGAGCAGTAAAAAAAAAGAAAGAAAAAAAGGCCAATACGTTGTTATGTATACATATGAAATTGTTAAAATTGCAAATAAATGCAGCGAACAGGAAAAAGAACACTAGGGGGCATGCATGTACCCATGCCATTGTTGATTGTGTTACTGCACACCTCATTAATGTTTCACTCTTTGAATCTACGTTTTATCTAAATCGTTTTTTCATTGTCAACTGGAAATCATCACATTGGCATCACAACCCGGCATGTCACAGCTAAACGTGAGCTTATTATCTTTGTAAACACAGATGTGGTTCAAGGGTTTAAGTTTGTATCATGTAACTAACCCGTACAATCCAATAAGCATTGTGCATTGCTGGCACTCAGGGTCAAGAGCCACAGTAATCCGACTTAATACTCACACATCTCCACAATGCAAACAGGTGTGCCTACGTGTGATCTCCGTGATGGAACAAAACACATTTTCTTTGTGATGCCGTACACACCGTCCATGAGACCCCAGACAGGCACTGACGGATAAATCCCAGGTCCGTGCCAACCGTATCTTAGTCATCAGTAAAGCCCTCGGGCTATGAGATCAAGTGTCTGTTCACCCCTACCTGCAGTTAATGGCAGACAGACTGACAGCCACAGGTTAAAGCGATTAAGACTGAGGGTTCTGGGTGTTCACTGACTTCAGAAACTGAGGCATATCTGTCTTCAGTTTAAGCTATATTAATTACACTGATAACACATCACCATGAATTATTTTCCTTGACAAAAGTTTTCAGAAACTGACGTATTATGGTGGTTGGAATGATACAATTTAGAATAAATAACTAAATCATAATATAAATCATTAAATATACTTGTTTACCATGTGAATTTGATACAATAAATCATTTTAAACAGCATTTAAACAGCAATTAAAATCCTGCTTAATCATTAATTTTATCCGCTTTCCAAAAGTGAAGACCCAATCAATGAATTACATTCTTATTATTTCTTCTTTATTTAATATTGGCGCATTCCACCATCCATAAATTAAACAGGTTTAGTATATTTTATCAGATTATTTTCAAATACTGAGATACAATAATTTAATGACATCTCGAGAGAAAAAAACTAAAGTTTTGATGAAACGGTTTTAATTCTATCTCGATACATAATTGTTAATAAATTGTGCTATATACAATACACGACATCTCAATACAGTGTTTAACTGAAGGTAACGGTTATGGATGGAATGATAAGCAAAGTTGCTGTACATTTTTATCTTAGAAAAAGCTTTGTTTGGCCATATATACACTACAGTACAGAACAGAAGAAATATTGTCTTTGCATATCCCAGTTTGTTAGGAATCAGATGTGATGGTGCAGAGTTGTCAAGGAAAAACAATCAACAACAGGATACCAACAGGACGTAAATTACTGTTAATACCCAAAGATGACCATATTAACAACCACATACTGTACAGTAGTATAAAGTGCTTTATTTCTCTTATACCCCAAGATTTTATATGTATAATAATGCAAAGCATTATAGTTCACGAGTTAGTTCCTGTCGTCACTCATGTTAAAGTGACCTTCCTTCCTGACTGGTCAGTCTTTAAGTCATGTTACAGAGGAATGGCAAATTTAGAGTCGTGTTCGAAAGTTAGTGTTTCCCTCTATTCTATGTTTTTCGTGTAAAGGCATAATAAAAATCATCTGATCATAGTGGGTCTGAGCATTTGGTGTATATATAACCTCAGGCAAACGACAACATACAGGTTAATCATCACCATGTCATTATTTATTTAATAAAAACGAAAAAAAAATGTAAGATTGTTCTTTTTCCATTTTTGTATTGGCTTGGATTTGGAAATCTAACAAGCTAATTAGATTTTCCGTTATTGTGACACCATATAAGAAGTGTCCCTCCCACACTGAAACGGTGCGCTCAGAGGAGGGGTGAAATACAAAGTGTGAGGTGAGAGGGGGGGAAAGACTTTCAGGGAGCGATAAGACCTTGATTAACTTGTTAAAGTAATGCTAAAATATGGGACCTTTAATATAAACCGGGCAGCTTAAATTACTGTCAGAGCTGCTGTTGTTTAAAAAGATAAATAAATAAATAAATAAAAAAATAAAAAAACTTAAACCCCATCTGACTTAATCCATCTGATCAGAAAGAAGAATTCAAAAGTTCTGTGGGATAATTTCATTTAGCTGGTCGCACGTTATTTGTTTCCTACACTTTCTGTTGTCAAAAAATTTATGGTGAAATAAACTTCAGTACAGATGTTTATGAAGATCCAAAAGAAAACATTAGCATATGAAGCATCCCATGGAGCTGGAAACATACAGTATAAAGCCCCTGGTTCTCACCACATTAATCACTGTGAAATATGAATACACCGAGCATAGCACACCAAGAGGCTAAAAAGTAGATGACAATATGGCAGACGCCATGACCTAGCATTATCTAGCACTGTCTTAAACAAAACGCAGAACTCATAAAGCGGTGCTGGAGAAATACGCTGCCATACGGGAGCTGACATTGGGTTCGCATTATAAATCGTAAAGCCAGACTGCAAATGAGGAAACACTGAGCTCGCTTGTTTTACTTGGTGTCAAATTTCTAGTTGATACACATGTGCTCTTTCCACTGAGTTTCCAGGACTGCAGAAATTCAGCTTCGCTTCCCATCAGACCGCCGCTTCCTTAAAATAACCCGCAAGCATGAAAAAAAAGCCAGAGACATAAATAATGTAAACAAAATGCATGTTTTAAAGCCCGACCATCCGTGAAGGGATTTGATGCTGGAAATACTTTCTAGCAGTTTGCAAAGTATTCCTTTGATGCCAAACTCCATTTGAGGTTGAATCAAATAAAAGCTGCTTTAACATTTAAAAGAAATGTAATTATTTTCTTCCACAGGAATCACAGTGACTTTACAGTGCACACTATCAAGATAGATAATCATTCTTTTAAATATGAAGCAGCACTGTGTACAAGTGAAAAAGCTGAGGTTTTTTCAAATACGTCAGAATAATAAATAATATAAAATAAAATGGTAAAATTCAAGAAAGATTAGATTATTGAAATGCTTCAGGGTACATTTGTGACAATTGACCTTACAACAAGCTATATAATAACCTACTGTATATGATAACAGTGTAAAAAATTTAAAGACTGAAAGTGTTTACAATTGTACGAAATTTTATTGCTACTGACAAAAAATGCCTGAGACAATTTAATATTGTGTCATATAGACGCGTCAGTCAATACTTATATTTCATTCAACTGTGTTGCTACAAGTATAAAGTAATTACTATAATAACATGTTCCACTAATGAGATCATAGCATTGTTAGTTTTTTTTTTTTTTTTTTAAAGGAGGAAAAATATTCTTCATTGGGGAAAAAAAAAGTAAAGAAAAGCTTGATTTTGCCATTTAAAAATTTTCTAACACAATTGAATTAAAATGATCATATTTTTTTGTCAATTCATGGAGAGTTAATGGTCTTTCTGGCTACACATGAGTGACTTTCCGGTTTCTTTTGTCATGCGACTGAATATTGTTGCCTTGAATATCAAGACTCGCATCACGTAATGAAATATGTCCACAACAAACTGGACCTATTGTGCAAAATGTATGTAAAAAAATATATTTTAATGTATAATAAATTTTTTAAAAATTGCCTCCTTTTTCTGGCTCCATTTTCAACACGCCTTTCAAATTTCCTGTCTGGTATGATGTCATCTAAGGCAGAAAGGACAAAAGGAGAAACAATTTGCATAGCCCCTCCTCCTGACTACTATTTTCAGTGCCATCTCTTTTTCTGCACTCTAGACTGATTGTCTAGAAAAATGCACTTCCACAAAGGGATTACATTTACAATTTGTTAGGATTTCTTCATAACATTTCTGATTATTGCTTGCTAAACCTTTATTCTGATAACTAGCTAAATCAGATAAAGATCACCAAGCATAAGCCTACCTGATCTCTGTCTCCCTCTCTCTTTTTTCCTCACAGAGACCGACAGTGTGTACTGTAAGTGAGCCATGTGTACAGTGTGTGGGGATCATTACTGAAACTATGTTGTGGTCAAAGCCAGCCGAGAGCACTGATTACAGGGTGCAGATACTTTTAACCCGGCATGACACATAAGACTCGAGGCAATTTAGAAGTACCACCCACTGACTCTGCCCTACAAGTGAACTGTCACAACACTTAGAGAGACAAGTGACGACAGAGCTTGAGACTATGAGATAAGAGATCGAGAAGGAACGAGAAGAAATAAGGACAACACTTGGGGACTGTGAACTTGCTAACATCAAGGATTCTCTGGTACAGTACATTAATGACTCATGATTCTTCAATCTCTGTTATTATGCTCCAGTCATATTTCCGAAAGCAGCTGTGTGCACACATGGCACATCTGTTCTTTTATCATAGGCCCCTCAACATCCCACACAATAATAAGTAGCTTTGAATCACAACACGGAAACAGTAAGAGCGGATCGGCTCACATCAAGAGAAGTCTCGTAGTTTGTATTTTCCCAGCTTTGGAAAGGACCCTCTGGCTTTCCCCGCCTCGAACCCTTATAGCCCAGCTCCCAAGTTCCCTTAACTGACTCGAACCATCTCCATGCAACGTTTGAGCCTTGTAATTTAGTCCTGTGGTCAACTTAAAGTGATACAGGAGCGCACGATGGTTAAAGACGCTGTCCTCCCTGAAGAAAGCGCCACAGATGTCTAGAGGCCAGAGAGAACCATGATTAAAGGTTCTCCTAAAAAGAAGAGTGGAACCACAGCAGGCCATATGGTCAGACCCACCTCGCGATTCTGACGAGAGAATGTCGGCACTGCTGAAAAGAAAGGCGAAAACCACAGGCACGAGATCCTGCTTCTTCACAAAGGCCTAACTGCAGAGAGGGCAGTCGTGTCTCGAGTGGGTGGTATTTTACGCTCGACTCCTGTGAATATAACAGCGCAGAACAGATGTCTGGTGTACATAAGGGACCATGGTGAGCACAAGTTGAAAGGAACACAACCCGAACAAAGGGCGAACCTTAAAGCGACCAAATGGCGGATGTGATTCCACATGGGAGCCTCGCGAGCTCGGTTAACCACCAGGAAACAGAATGAATGTAAAGAAGCATACTGCTTTTATGTCTTCTTTTATGTCATGGTTTGTTTGCTTTCTGGTCTGTCTACTGAGGAAGCAGGAAAGCAGCTGCTCTAACCTTCTTCATGAGGCGTGTGGAGTCCTCGCTGATCTGCATGAAGCGCATGATGACGTTGTTCAGGTAGATGTCACTCAGCGTGGCGTGGTCTTTACTCTCCCGCCTCACCTGGTTCAGCAACAGATACCAACAGTTCACTGGGGAAAGGAGGTTCTGGTCTTTCCTGCAAACAGAAAAAGAGGAATAAAGTGTCGGAATACTGAAAGACATACATTATTACATTACATATAATGACAGTTATTGTTTTACTCAAAATTTAAATTATGGGCGATAAAATTATTCAGAAATAAGACTTGCAATTTTACTCAACTGTATTACTCATGATAACTTAAATAGACAAAACAGGCGTTTTCCTCTCCATGTGTTACTTCGCATGTAATAAAATAAGTCTAGTCCTTAGTCATGTTGAATTTAAATCATCATCAACAGCAGGTAGTGTTGCACACACTTTGTGAACTCCAGGCACTTTGTGAATATTCTCTGGTTTTCCCCTCAAAACACATGTTTTTTTTAGGGGGGGCTGTTCAAATGTGGGGAGCTATAATTAAGCAATAAGGAAAAGTACTGAAAAAAAGATTTTTATATGAAATATTTATCAAATCCTTAGTTAAAATGCTTTGAATTCAGATGAATTTACATTTTTGGATTCTGATGACACATGGGAAAACAGTGGGGGCAAAACCATTAACAGTTTTTATTTGATCTAGATTAATAGATCAAAATGATATTGCGCTGTGGCACAGAGCTGCCAAAAAGAAACTCGATAGAAACCAAGGTAACACCAGCATCAAATCAAAAATTGTTGATTCCATTAAAAGAACATAAATAAAGTCCTTTGAAATTTCAGGAAGTTTATTCTGTTAATGGAATGTTTGGGGCAGTGTGGGAAGCAGAGATAAGAGAAGACGAACATTTACACTGTTTTATAAAGCTGTTGAATCCGGTTTAGTTTAGAGAAAGATTCAGATGTGTGCACAACGTGTTCTGTATGTACTGACTACTTCCTCAACATAACCCTTACCACTCCGTAAGCCAAAGGCTGCACATGACCCTGTGTGTGTGTGCGTGTGTCTCTGTGTGTGTTCGTGTGTCTCTGTGTGTGTGCGCGTGTGTCTGTGTGTGTGCGTGTGTCTCTGTGTGTGTGCGCGTGTGTCTGTGTGTGTGCGTGTGTCTCTGTGTGTGTGCGCGTGTCTCTGTGTGTGTGCGCGTGTCTCTGTGTGTGTGCGCGTGTCTCTGTGTGTGTGCGCGTGTCTCTGTGTGTGTGCGCGTGTCTCTGTGTGTGTGCGCGTGTGTGTCTGTTTAGCAAGGAACTCTATTTCACATACAAGAAAATTATATGTGACAAGAATATATTTTAAATGTCATTCGTACACACACACACACATGTACACACACACACATGTACACACACACACATGTACACACACACACACATGTACACACACACATGTACACACACACACGTACACTAAGACATGCACACGTTAACCAAATTTATTCATTTTAAAATTTGTCAATTTATCAGGCTAACCCCAAAAAACCAAGACAGAGGTGACCGTGGCAAGGGAAGAAACTTTGACATGAACCAGACTTGACTTCTGCAAATCTTTCCAGACCTTCTGCTCATCTGGATGAGCAAATCCTGTTTGTCGCATGCTGCTGAGCAAGCCCTGCCTGCTCACCGATACCAGATGTTTCTATGCAATTTACATGAATTTGATTATATGTAGAATTAAAAGCCCTGAAGCCCTTGGCTAGTCGTAACAACAGCCACAGCTCCGATTTGTGTTCATCTGAGATTCACTGAACATTTTATGTCTCAGTGGGAGCCTGGACCAAGGTATGGATATCTTCCAAGTATGTTAGGTAACCAGAAAGCATCTGGACAGATGTTCTCTAAAGTTATGATTTAAGGGAAAAAAAAATGTTGGCTGATATTTTTGTTATGTTGTGGTTGTTTTTAATGCTATACCATTAAAAGTAGAATACACCAATCCCAGCAGAGACGTCAGCTTTCCAGCACACCTCTGAGGTTAACTAACATGATGCAAAAGGCAGTAGGTTCGTTTCTGAAGGCAATAGACGTGCACATAAAACATGTACACATTAAAGTGAATTAAAATGACCTCACACTGATGATAATTCTCACAACGGGGATAACTTTGGTCCAAAGCCTAGTCCTGCAAAACAGGCAGTATCTGTCAACACAACACGTGGGTCAACACATCCCAGCCCTGAACCATATGACACGGACATCCACGTTGTGCACAGACAGGCCAGAGAGAGAGAGAGAGAGAGAGAGAGAGAGAGAGGGTGAGGGTGAGTGTGTGTGAGAAAGCAAGAGAGAGAGAAAGCTGAGCTGACATTTTCATAAGACACCACAGGATTTAAACCAGAAACAGGAAGTGAATCTCTCGAATGGAATGACAGAATGCATAAGGTGATAAGAAACTATCCTGAAAGTTAAGCGAGGCCGATCAGTCATGCCAGACTGAATGAAATGGGTAATCTAATTGAACTAAAAGCCTGGAGACGCACACTTTGCAGGAAAAGATTTCAGACTCTGTGAGTTATGGCAGCATGAGCAGGCTTGGTCAGATGGTAATTACCATAAAACCTTTCAAGAGACTCGGACAGTATCCCGAGTAGGCAGGTGCCGGAGACTTTTCTTTCATACTGAAAAACATATGGAAAGCATGCGACCAAGATGAATGGGGAAGTAAAATCCTGCTTAACTTGTGGTTTAAGCTGTATGGAACATAAATTTGGCGCACATAAGTCAAAGAAATGGAAACCTAATCATAAACTGCGTATAGATCATAATATTTAGGCCTGAATTTAGTACTGGCAAGGACAAGGAGTCTGCTTATTCACTACGTCCAAGGAGAAACTGAACAGAGACAACATTTATGACCAAACATTCAAAGGCGCATCCACGAGGGACAAAACCGCAACCCACAACATTCAGGCTATTGAAACCGTCCGCACGCCAGCCTATAAGGTTTTCACTACCATCCCCCAGGACAGCTCAAATAAACAGGTGGAACTGTTGTATAGAGATATTCAGACGGATTACCTAAAAGAAATGTATTGTTCAAACTTTTTTCATTGGACTGTCTGTCTATGTAAGAGGTGGCAGCTTTTAAACCAGACTAGGACTTTCTGCTCTTTTGTTCAAGTTGATTCAAGCCTTGTATATTGTAAACTTTTTATGAGTTTACAATAGTCTACAGTATGTTATACATGTTTGAGGCTTTGTTACTTTTGTAATATTGTCCTGCACCACCAAAATATCTCCATTTCCAAGCCACTCTTGAGAGATGTACTTGGTGATGCAGCAAGGTGAGTAATCCATAAACCGAACTCTGAATGAACAGAAATGACCAATCCTCAGTGTGCCCTCTCTGAGAAAGCAGTGGCTGCTTTGTCCTAGCTCATGGGAATTCAAATACTAGTCCTGAGTTTGCCATGTTCTGCACATTTCTCTCTCTCTTTTTTTTTTGCATACCCCATGTTTACCTAATCGAACCCACCCAAACCTCTATTTAAAATCAGTTAGTGGCACATATTGTATCAGGCAAAAATGTAGACACGCGGTCTTTTCTGATATTTCTTTCTTTCTACACATACATAATACTGTAATCTTCTCTGAACAGTTGATGTTGAGATGTTTCTGCTACTTATGCTCTGTAAAGCCTTCAAAACAACTCTAATCTGAGGTGTTGTTAATTTGTGATTTTTGACGGTGGTCAAACTCTAAATGAACTTCCCCTTCGCAGCAGACCAAGTTTTTGAAATCTTCAGTGTTGTTCTAGAACGTAACAAACATTGATGTAAAAGGTGTGTCCAAATTTTGACTGGCGCTGTAAATGATGAAGATCATGTGTCACTGGGCTAAGGGCAAGCGATTGGGTATCTGCATCGTCAGACAAATGGCATCTTCATGGTGAATATGGAATTCTTTGAACATGATAGTTATTGACGTAACAGAAATATCTAGTGAAAGCTATTAAGTATGATTTATGAGACTTCAGTTCATTATCAGATTAGTTGCCTCGGGTGTTTTAGAGAGAAGAAAGCAAAGCATGGAAGGCAAAGGTACACAAAAACAGGGTTGGGAACTACTGTTCCAGGTCAGGAATTTCAGAACATGCTTTTGACACAACAACTGCAAGAACAGGTCAAGAGGACATGTTTGCATTTGCAAGGTAAACAGAAAGGGTAGGGGTATCCCAGCCAAACAAAATCCAAACTGGGATTCATTTATAAATCCAGATAAACTATTGGCCAGTCAATAATAGCTGAACCTACTGTATGCACTGTACAAATTTGTGCAAAATCTATCTAATATACAGTACAGTATATTATCATACCGTTAGTACACCCTAATGCCTTTATATGAAATTAAATTGTGTAGATTAAATAAAATAAATGGAAACAATGTTGTACTGTAACAGGCTAAACAGTGGCTTAATATACAATTTCAAAATTAGTTCCTCAACAGCATCCTCATTTCTCCTTTCACCTGTTCCAAGCACTCAGAATTCAGCATCACCAGTATACTGTACTAATCACCGGCCTGAGCATATGTCATCATCTACACGTAGTTCTCACCGATTCATGCCTAAAGTTAGATGTTTTTTTTAATGCTTTAAAAGATTCATAGAGGGCGGCACGGTGGTGTAGTGGTTAGCACTGTCGCCTCTCTCACACTGTGTGCATGGAGTTTGCATATTCTCCCCGTGCTTGGTGGATTTCCTCCGGGTACTGTGGTTTCCTCCCACAGTCCAAAGACATGTAGGTTAGGCTAATTGGCGTTCCCAAATTGTCCGTAGTGTGTGAATGAGTGAGCGTATGTGTGTGTGTGTGTTTGTGCCCTGCGATGGATTGGCACCCTGTCCAGGGTGTACCCTGCCATGTGTCCTAAGTCTCCTGGGATAGGCTCCAGGCCCCCCGTGACCCTGAATACAGGATTAAGCGGAATGAGTGAGTGAGACGAGTGAGATTCATAGGCCACTGGGTGGCTTAACAAACAAAAAACATTCCGCTGAAACTGGTCAGGTACAGGGACTGGACTAAAAATGAGAGCCAAACAAGTCCGTCAGGAAGCCTGGAGAACTTTTCCTCAAGACTGCATTAAATAAACAAGAAGTTCTGGCTTGTTGGAAGCAAAATATTAAATGAAATATAGCCATATTTCATTTCATATTTTGCTTCCAACAAGCCAGACTTTCTTGACGTCTGGATATTACTATACTATGAATAGTTGGCCTAGTGGCTAAACAGACGGTGTCAGTGGCATGGCGGCTTAGTGGTTAGCACTGTTGCCTTGCACCTCCAGGGTTCAGGTTCGATTCCCGTTTCGTGTCTGTATGTAACTCCAAACTCAATTTCCTCTGGGTACTCCGGTTTCCTCCCACAGTCAAAAGACATGCAGATTAGGATAACTGGCTTTCCCAAATTGCCCGTAGTATGTGTGCGTATACCCTGAGATGGATTAGTACCCTGTCCAGAGTGTACCCAACCTTGTGCCACAAGTGTTTTGGGATAGGCTTTTTCCACAGCTTGTCTACAGGATTTTAAAACTTAAAGAACTGCTAGAAATGCCAAATGTACACAACAAAAAAGAGCCGATGAGGTGATTTCGCCAACCTAGTCTTGGTCCTCAGTTGGTCCAAAAGCTTTTGTACACTTTTCTGCCCATAATCATCGGAGTATTTAAAAGGTACAGTACTTTTAAACTGATTTCCAATGAGCTTCTAGTAAAGAGAGAGGCACTCACTGGATTTAATAAAAGAATGTGTAAAACAGTCAAATGGCCTCCTGCTGTGAAAGCTGACATAACAGTTGGTAATTAAAAACGAAGTAAAACTCAGATGAGTGCAACTTTCATTAGCAAGATGTGTCTCCTACTTTACCCAGCAAACTTCGAAAGCTCCATTTTTGCTGACTCTACAAATCAGTCAGAGCTCGGCAGAAAAATGAAGATATCAGTAAATTACTTTCACTTTCTACCTACAGGAAATGAAACCCGTTCAACAGGCAGAGCCAATAGACGCACTAATGGCCGCTAACTGGTCCTCAGAGACCAAGTATGGAGTGCATAGTGGAGGAATTAGCAAACTAGAGTGACAGCTTGTTCAAGAGAACTCGTACAGATAAACTGCCTGTTTGAAATGCTTCTACTGTACCACAGAATGGTCCATAATGATGATACAGCCAATAACATGTGCAATCCGACTAACACCAAAGCAACATGTCCAACACAGGATCCCCATAATGGACAGAACTGGCGAGCCACATGTTCTGTATCTTTTTAAAGTCTCAAGGAGGAGGAGGAGGACTTTGGATGTAATCAGATCGTTGCGATCCTCATCCCAGTACGCCTCCCTGAACAAACAGAGCCGGATGTGTTAGTTCAGCAAACAGCTGCGCTCTCCCTCTGTGGATGGGGCCACCACATGGCTATAGAAGAACACTAACCGTCGAAAACCAAAACCTCTGCTGATCCAGCTGCCTTTTTTTCCCTCCCTGTTTGTGCATGTATGTGTATGTGTTTTGAGGATCATCACAAACATGAGGAAGTGTGTTCACATGAGACGACGTACGTTTTCCTAAAACAGCACAAAGCTGTCAGTGGGATACTAGACGACTATGTCGTTTGAACTCTTATATCCTCAAATGGATTTCCTCACGTCTAACCTCGTGAGTTATTCAGATGGGCTGCAACAGACAACAGAGATGACCTTTAAATAGAAATCCCAGCTGGAATAGACAACTACACTTTAACTTGGTACCAGGCAATACGGTTATCACAAGAGATTAAGATTTGTCTCATAATTTTTCAATAGGCCTGGACCTTGTAAGTAAGACACTCTCCAGATGTTAATCATTATTGCAGTATTAAGCATCTAAGCACTTTTTAAGACCTAATTATGTTTTAAGAGGACCCCTGCAGGCTCATAGGTTTCCTTTGGTTGCAATCACATTATCGACGAGATCCATAATAGCTGGACAAATAAGCAGCGTGGGTGGCTGAGACATGCAGGTCTAACATCTGGGCTTTTAGACTTGCCTTGTTGACAAGTGATTTCAACAGCAAGAAATGGAAAATACCCTTACTGACTTGCAAAACAAAACGAAACAAAAAAAAATAATATTAAAACTTAAGTGGCAGATATTAAAACTTAAGTGGCAGAGATACATGCCGGCAACAAAGCCTAGGTCAATGACGATTCATTTAAAAAAAATAAGTGCTTATCTTGAAGCCATGTGGGTTAACGGGGAAGCTTCAGACATTAAACTGTGCATTTGGGTTTCCAGATATGTCAGAAAAGTTATTATCATAAACACATGATCTTGCGCATCTGTGGTACGTCTTTGCCTATGTGAGCTTTTTTAAAAATTTTTGCTTAGTCATGTTTGTATATTTAATATTAGTAATAATGAACTGCAATGTCAAGTTGTCATATACAGTAACACCTCTCCTGAAATTATCTATAACAAGAGATGATTCCAGCCTCCTACACACTGTATGACTACAGATCAATTCCTGCTTATCCATTATCACACAAATAAGGATGGGTTCCCTGTTGAGTCCGGTTCCTCTCAAAGTTTCTTTCTGTTACCATTTCGGGGGGTTTTTCCTTGCCACTGTTGCCATCTCATCAGGGACGATCTTATCTTGATCTTATTCATACACGTTCACATTTCATACAAACTTCCATATTTCTTTTGATTGTGTAAAGATGCTTTGCGAATGACGATTGTTAAAAGCGCTATACAAATAAAATTGAATTGATTTGAATTATGAAGACAAAAGCAAAACACAAAGGATTCTGGGGAGGATTGAATAACATTGGACACTGAAAAAGAGTCCAAATATTTGGATCTACAGTTACCTTGTTAGCACCTAATAATACGTAATTATAAAGTCTGGATTAATAGACTAGTGTGGTTGGCTCACTATAAATCATTACATTTAAATGTTTTAAGTTCAGCTATAATTAAAATACAAATGACAACACATTAAATCTTTTACTTGCCTAATGAACTGGGTAATACTGTACATTTATATTTGATTTTGGTTTGTTCTGACATCACAGGTACCACAGAATGTGGTTAAAATTTGTGTTGTGTTTGCTGCTCTTCAGCACAAACACAACATTTGACTTGTGTTAAGCATTCTCTAATCCACAGCAATACTATCTCTTGATTCATAGCAGCACTTTCCAGACTTGTTACTCTACAAAACTGTACAAACCAACGCCATGACACTGACCCAAAAAAAAAAAAAACACTCTCTCACACACACACACACACACACTCACACACACTCTCACACGCGCACTCGCGCACTCTTACACTCACACACTCTTACACTCACACACTCTTACACTCACACACTCTTACACTCACACACTCTTACACTCACACACTCTTACACTCACACACTCTTACACTCACACACACACACTCTTACACTCACACACTCTTACACTCACACACACACACTCTTACACTCACACACACACACACTCTTACACTCACACACACACACTCTTACACTCACACACACACACTCTTACACAGACACACACACACTCTTACACACACACAGACACACACACACACTCTTACACAGACACACACACACAGACACACACACACACTCTTACACAGACCACAACAACAGACACACACACACAGACACACACACACCACACACACCACAGACACACACAACACACACACACGCAGACACACACACACACAGACACACACACACACAGACACACACACACACACACACACACACACACACACACACACACACACACACACACAGACACACACACACAGACACACACACACAGACACACCCACAGACACACACACACACACACACACACACACACACACACACACACACACACACACACACAGACACACACACACAGACACACACACACAGACACACACACACCTCGGTCCCAATGTTTTCTTTACCATACATATACCAATGGCCTGAGGCAAAACAACGAGCACTTCCCATTTCTAGAAGTTTCACAGATATTCAAATGGCATGCATGAGTATTTAGACTGCCTCTACTCTGACAAGCCAGTATATCACAGAGTGAAAGCGGAGACTCGTGGCCGTTACAGTCAGACATACAGCTGCTGGACTCATTCGGGTCGGCAGCGAGCCGTCTGCTCTATTTACAAAGGCCTAAGGCAAACAGCCGTTAGATATTTCCTATCCAACCAGTTTAAACCTCATGCAAACGTGGGGCCTGGCTTGTTGACAATAGTGAACTCTGACAGGACGAGAAAGACCACAGGCTTGTTTTAAAAGCATTTCATCATTCTTGCAGCTTTACTGTACTGCCATGTCGCTCGGCGTCATCACTCATGGAAAACTTTCAAGAGAAACAGGACTCCTGGTGCGTCTGATAGTGCTGAACATTTTGCATGTACTGTACTGTAGCAGCACAATATTTCATTTTCACTGTAAGGAAAGTGTTTACAGATGGTTCCAAAGCTAGATTTATAGTGCATTGATTTTTCACTCAGAAGAAGTAGTCAAGCTGAATTTTTAATGACTCCTGCACAGTAATGCAACAAGAAAATAAAAGACTATAATTATTTCATTAAATATCAGTATGCAGTAGTTGTGCTCATGTGAATAACTGACACACAATACAGAGAAGGTACTTTTACCATCTTTTAAATCTGTCTTGACGAAATATTAACAACGTATTAGTTACTAAGACTCCATCTATTGGATGCAGATGTTCAGAAAGTAAGAGATAAAAAGGTGCATTTTAAGGCCTGTGTTGAAAAACCATAATGTGGCATCATAATGCAATTTTTGGTGATGTCATGTAATCAACAGGAGGAAGAATATTTCAACTTTAGTGTTATTTGTTTCGAATATACAAAAGCCACTAGGTCTCATGAATAAAACTGAAATCAGTCAGTTAACTACCTATCGGTTTTCTTGTTCATGTTGCGCGTCACAGAACTTACTTGTATTGTTGGTGGTCCTTGGTGCTTCTGGTCTTGGCCATGAAGCGCTCAGCCAGCTTCTCCAGGTTGCGGGAATACTCCATCTCGATCTCGGCCTTCTTGCGGAAGAAGTCCTGGAGGTCCTGCAGGAGCTGGACCCTCATCTCTGTCTGTTGTTCCAGACATTTCTGCTGCTCCACCAGTTGAGCTCGAATCTCTGCACATGAACAAGGAGAAATGTTCAGAGCCAGACAAGTAAAAGCCCCAGAGGGCTTGTCTAAAAACTTAATTCACTTGGCTATAAAATCGGAGTAGCTTACAAATTATTAATGCATGACAAGTAAATTTGATAGTTAAGTGTATTGATGCTGATGAACATGAATGAATAAGTTTATGGAGCACATTGTGCTTGGGCTCTTTAGAAAAGGGAGAAACTGTTGACCACTTTCAGGTGCTGTTTTTTTCTTAAAATGCAAGAAATAAAATAAAAAAAATTAGGCTGTTGTTTGCATTTTCTTTCACGTTTGAAAATAAGGAGCAAGTGAAAACTCAATAATAAAGGAAAGTCAATAGTAAAGTATGAGTTTTGTTTTCTGATTGTTAAACCTATTTATCCGGGGGAAAAAAAAAAAAATCAGGAAGCCAACATCCAGCCAGCAGCATGGAATCAAGCTCAACAGGTCTGCATGTGTCGCTGTAGAAGTTGCTCTGTTCTCTACTACTAACCACCACCGGAGCAACACTAAAAATATTACACAATAATTTCACAGTTCAGCTAAGATTGCGGTCTCAGATAAAATCGCTTGCGTGCATTTTTTGTCTTTAAGAATATCCAGGAGTCACACGTAGCTGGCAATGCGATCGGACGTCATTGCACTCAACGGAAGCTTTTTTTAACCAAACCATGTCCCACTTCCTCAGTTAACATCTCACCTGCCATTAAGAATATAAAGAACGGGGCTCATTAACGATGCGTCTCCCGGGCGCCCCGCTGCTCTGCACTCCACTAAACACAGTAAGTGCAGTTGCTCTCGGATTTCCCCTGAGAGGCCTGCCATGTTTAATGGACTTCACATAACCTGCCATATTGGACCCTGACGTTTCCAGTACAGCAAGAAACAAATTAATGAGGTGATCTTAAAGTATGTGTGCTTAAATTAAAGCCGTTTAAATCTAACTATTTCATGTAAATGAATACGATTTTTTTTTAAAAGTTTACTGTTACAGATAAGAATGACTTAAGCAAAGAACTGAAGAAATTAGATTTTTCATAAATCATGATAGTGACGGTTGTAAGTATGTCAAAGTAAATCACCAGTACAGGAACAGTTGAACTTCTGAAATATGATGAAATATGCGTCCGTGAATCGAACTTGTTTGTCCAGTGCATTTCATGCATGATCAATCAGATTGAGATCTGGGGAAGCCGGATCAACTACCTTGCCTAATCTGCTAAGCCAGATAAACAGCAGACAGTGATGCACTGGGTGTTCTGGTGCAATTCTATTGTGACCAGCATTGACTTTTTTTTTCCAGCAATCTGTGCTACTTTGGCTGTGGGATCAGACCAGATGGGCCCGACAGGCATGGATGAGCCTTGAGTGGCCCAGATCCTGTCATGAGTTTAATTGATAAATCAATGTTATTTAATGTACATGGCAGTCATTGTTGGTGATCAGTGTATATACACCTACTGGATTCTAACTGCCGGTAAACAATAAAGAAGAAGGAAAAAGAAGATGTCATCAGGCACATGGTATAATATTTTTTATCATGTTGCCAAACTGAACACTAGTCTCACTGAGAAGCAGGGACCTGGAATGGAAAAGTATCCAAATCCTTGACTCACTCAAGAAAATCACAGAAATTAAGATAAGCCTAATTCCACTACATTCGATATTAAACCTGAACCATAACCTTTTAGCCTTTAAGCATAATCTCTGCAGGCTACTTGAGCTCCATTTAAATTGAAGATGAGAACATGGTGGATATAATAAAAATGTAAAGAATTCCCCATATCTCAATCTGATTGATGTAAATATAAGTAGCACAGTAATGAAAAAAACATAGCAAACTAGACGGAATAGAAAAAAACAGTAATTAAATTTTTTTTTGATACTTTTAAAACAGACAAATCTGGCACTTCAAAGCCCTGGTTTAAAGTTTACTCTGCCTGTCTTGTCCTTCATCACCTCTTGGTATCAAATAGCCCTTAGAGACAAAGAAAATTCCTCAACCCATGAGGTCACCTGTATAGTAAACATCTGTGCGGCGTCATAGTGCCTGTGTGTGTGCCTGTGTGCCTGCGTGTGTGTATGTGTGTGTGTACATGATCAAAGCCCCTGTGATCTACTTCAAACACAGACAGTTGAGGACACCTGTGCACCCATCTAATCCTACACAAACAAAAAAGTGTAAGTAAGAGTGAACTGTAGTGCAGAAAAAGAATGCTTGAGTCAAGAAAATAGGAGTAAGAAGGAGAAAACAATATGGGGCATTATCGGGTGGTGGGAGATATGGCTGTATTGGGGTAAAAAAAAAAGCGGGGGTATACTATGAATTGTGATCAAGTTGCCTTAGGAATATTTCTTGGGAAAAAAAGTGACTTGTAGCTGAAATTCATTGTTAAATAAGAGCATGAAAGTAATAAATGTAGCTAAAATCCATGAAGTTAATTATTCACCATTAATTTTTTAAACATCAGACAACACTCAATGAACTGAATGATCCATCGTGAGGAAAAAAAAAAAATTTATATCATAAGAATTATAAATCACATCTCTAGCTGGCTAGCTCTAAAATAATATAAAAAAATATTTCACAACACAGTTTTTTTTTTTTTTTTTGGGGGGGTGTTAGATGAGTTTTTTTGCGGTTTGGCAATTTCCATGCTACAAAAGTCCTTGTCCATCAATGTCGTCAAACATGTCACAGTAGACAGTCGAGGTACCGTAAGTACTGATTAAACAGCACGATATAGAATACAGTACGGTTTGATCGGGCAAAACAATATGAATGAGAAGCCATTCAAAGAATAACTTTAGCAAATTTTAAAGCTCTGTTAACGCTAGTGAGAGGTGGGTAATCACTAGTGAGAGGTGGGTAATCGCTAGTGGGAGGTGGGTAATCGCTAGTGGGAGGTGGGTAATCGCTAGTGGGAGGTGGGTAATCGCTAGTGGGAGGTGGGTAATCGCTAGTGAGCGGTGAGTAAACGCTAGTCAGAGGTGGGTAAACGGCATTTCGGAGATTTAGGAGGTGTGTAAACGCTGTTTACGTGCGTTTAGCCTCTACTACAGCGCTGCAGAAGTGTAACAAGGTCTCTGCCCCATGGACATCATTGTAGCACCTGATTCTTAAACAAAAAGTCTCTTTGTTGCTGCGAGTAGTATCTGATGTATCCCCTTTGAGGGCCTCACTTAACAAAGGGAAACTAGCCACCACCTCTTTCATCATGGGAAATAGGTTGTGAGTGGCCACTCGTCTATTCCTCTGATGGCAGATGTGGCGGATAATAAAAAAGGTTTTCTGTTACAAAACAGAGGGTGCAGAAAAATGTTACAGAATTTCTTTTCGATTCAAATTTGGTTGTCATAAGCAGCTTTACAGAATTCCAGACCCCTAATGAGCCAGAGGTGACAGAGGACAGTGGGATTTAATATCCGTATACTATTTATCCAATATCTAGAAGTTGAGTCATGTCAAAGGACGACTTCTCAGTTCAGTAGAAACGTTTCACTACTCATCCAAGGAGCTTCTTTAGTCTAAGCTAAGTTGGAAAGTTCATCGTATTAAAGTATTTAACTCCTTATCCTTATGTATTTAACTCCAAGCTTATCCATTACTCCTTACTGAATATGATAAGACCAAACAGCACTACAGGTTAAAATGTTGTTTAATAAGCTGTTGGTAGCTTTATGATTACAAGAGCAGTTCTCTTTGTACAAATTCAAAACATGCACTTGAGATTATTCACTAAAGCAAGGATACATACTGGGCACACACTTGGTTTGGTCTAAAAGTTTCATTTCCCAAAAACAAGAGCCAACCTTATAATTAACTTGAACTTTTGTTTAAGCTCCTGTTACCCAGTAAAGATCTAATTGAAGTGCTTCTTCTCAATTAACTCATTAAAATGTGGCTGGCTGAGACTAGAAACACGCTTTCCATAGACTCTAGAATCCCAGACCCCCATATGGCTGGGTGTCAATAGTTATTTGGGCCATAAAATACCAGAATCCCGAATGATAAAGGGGCTGATGATCAGTGGCACCAGAAATAGCTACAGCAGCCACAAGAGCATGCATATTGTAGAGGGCTGTCCAGCACCAGATCACCATCTGTTTTAAACCACTGCAGGGAATCACAGCCTAGGCTTTCCCAAACAAAAAGATCAACAAAACAGTCTAATTAACAATGTCAGACTTGGGATCTGTTTAAAAATCTGCTCACAAGCTTTGGAGTGCTAGGTCACTGTGCTGTGGATGGAAAGATGCACTTCATGTATACAGTATAAATATACTGAATCATCAGTAATGCATGAATATAATTTATATGTATAAGCATGCATTGTACTTCCATTTCATGTATGGGGCTTGGAAAATGCATCAGACACCCGGTAAATTCTGTCCAATATCTAAAAAGCAGTTTTTCCCCCCTCGTTTCTATTGTAGCTTTACAATACAATAAATACTTTTCATCAAGACAATATAAATGAATGATTATATTCACCTGCTAATCTTGCCTTGGCTTTCTAGAAAGATCATGTTAGGTTTGCAGATTATGAATAACTGCAGAAATAAACTCGGTCATTGTTTTTTTACTTTTTTATATATGTATACATGTAATAAAACTGAAAAAAAAAAAAAGTTGGCATGTCTGTACATTATTTATAAAAAACAATAATTAGGGAGGACAAAAAATGAGTAATAGAACAAATCAAGATGGTTTCAGGAATTTTCGTACGTTCGTCTGATTGTTTGTGCACGCATCATGTAAAACTACTGAACGAATATTAATGGGCTTCATTTGGGGTGCATTTGGCCAAGCTTGAGATAAGATATAGGCTTTGTTTCATCACAATCGGCCCATGGGAAGAGAAGATATGCTACTTTGAAATTTTTATACAAAATGCCCTTATATCATAAAAAAAAAAAAAAAAAAGGACCTTGGAAAAATCACTAGTTCATCTCAAAATTTAACTGAACGCGCTCATGAGTGTGCTATTGGAATCTACTTAATTAACACGATTACACACTTTCATTTAGCAAACACACTTGACGGTAACACGTATATGAATTGTTTTTTTTAACAGATGACAATTGTTAAAACACGCTTACAGTACGTGTGTAATTAAATTACATGTGAACAAAGTCGCGGGTACATCTAGTAAAGTTTAATAAATTAATGAATTAAATCAATAAATTGTAGCATAGTTGTAGTCCAGTTTCCTCCTATAATCCAAGTCATACAGTGTTGGCTGATTGAGATGTCCAAATAGCTTGTAGTGTGTGATTGTCAGCATGCGGTTGTGCCGTGCAAAGGGCTAGCACTCCATCCCTGGTGTACCCTGCCTTGTGCCCTTAGAACCTCAATGCACTGTATATGTATGTACAGTAAATAACGGAGGAATATAAAATTAACTGGAAAATTTAATGGATGGAGAAATGTAAAATTTAAATGAAAAAATCTCTTTTTTGGAGGGGGGGAAACATTTATTACTGTTCTAAATTTACATCTAATTGAGGCAAAAACAAGTAAAAACATATTTCACATACAGTATATATAATTTTATTTTTTACACTTTTAATTTTAAAAACTACATATATGCAATAACAGTCAAAAAAAAAATCTACCTTGTGAATGATTTTCACAAGACCCCTGTGAAACCATATGCTAAACAACTTTGGCTTTTACTTTTCATTAATTTTCCCTTCTGACTAAAGTTAGTATGTGTGCGTGTGTGCGCGAGAGAGAAAGAGAATCACCACTAACTCTTCACATTTGAGGGAATTCCCATTAAGATTATGGCATGTGTTACGGAAGTAACAGGACATGCTTATAATCATGTTTCAGTCAGTGTAACGTTAAATCCGAACCGCTGCAAGTCACATGGGAGTCAACTACAGGTCTCATGGGAGTCAACTACATTCCTTTTAAAACTCAGTATACAGTATACGAAATAAATTGCTTTGAATAAGTGCAGCTTTCTATGAATACTTTAGCTTCATAATTCTTATTTCACTTTCCAAATCCCAAGGATTTATGAGGTTCATAGCACATACATGGAAACTGCTATTATCTACTTATTTTCCAGAGAGGACAACAGATGAATACCAAACCACAGTTCTCTCAGCACACTGGCTCTATAAATAAATAAACACTAGTCCAAGATGTTCCACACCAAAACGCCTCAATGTTTATGGAGATTAAAAACTGCTCCAAGTGTGCTCCAATTCTTCATTCTTCACTGATTATCATTAATGTTTGAGTCAGATTTGTTAAAACTGGGTAAATGACATTTTCATTTAGTACAATAACTTGGATCGTAGTTTTGACGTGATAGCAATTTTTTAAAATCATATAGCTAGTAGACTAGCTAACAGTTAATCTTAGTCAAAGCTGTAAATATTATATTTAGGGGGAAATCTTTTTTGAGAAGATTACAAATTAATTCAAGACTCTAATACTGACATAGTACTTGTAGTAAAAGGAGGCTAGTTTATTAGCCGCTATCTACTGACTGGTTAGCAATTGCTGTAAATGTATATTTTAAAAGCTTTAGATTCAGTTCAACTAAATCGATGAGAAGTTTATGATGGAATTCAAGACAATAATACTGAAATTTAACATTTGTCTAGGCTGTCTAGCTGTGATATAAATATGAACTAGTCTACAAGCAGTACTGTAGCTCTTCTTCTAATGTTTATGATTGCTGGTAATATACAGTATATTTTCATGACTTTAAGCTTTTCAGTTAAAACAGGTTAGGATTTTGATGCAAATCAATCCTCGGATACTGACACATCACTCGTGTTTACATGTGAAACAACCTCGCTTTTATTAGCAGTTATCTTGCTAATAAGCTTTGGATTGAGTTAAAATAAACTGCTGAGAACATGATGCTGGATTTCCTTTTTAGTTTCCGTGTTTTCCAAAAAGAAGAAAAAACTTATTAAACTTAATATGCTACATGTTTTTTTAATGGTTTAAAATTACAAAATACTTTTGCTTTAATCTAGACTTCCTTTCTAAGCACAAGAGGTCAGATAAAAAGCATTGTTTGTTTGAGTGCTAGCCTACTTCGCTAACAGCAGGATGGTAGGGATTGTATTGCTATTAGCCTATTACCATTTCCCGAGATATTTGCTGTCACACACACACACACACACACACACACACACACACAGAATGGAAACGTATCTTTCAGACTTCTGCTTACGTAGGCCTCAAATCTAATTGGGTTTGTGGGTTAATAAGCACTAGAGCACTTCCCTTTGTTTTTAAGTCTGGTGCTGGATTAGCAAGCAAAAAAAACATAAAAGAATTATAGTGTATTTTGCATTTAAGCATGGATTATTTTCATCACTTTTACCTTATCTGAGCTTAACAGACATACTGGTCAAGTGTTAACTGATGACCATAAAGCAGACATAACAAATAAAGCAGATGTATGAGGGATCAATCACTGTGTGTAATGATGGCAACCCATCAAATCCAAGCTAAATAAAGGAGCACAGCCTTACAGGAGGAGCACAAGATATAGGGGAAACAAGCAGACTGTGAACGAAAGGTGTTTGCTCAGCTGCTGCATGATATCCTGCATGTCTGTTTATGCTGGATTGGGATGTGAACTTCTCATTTAAGAGAAATGTGAAGAAAGCAGAATGCATGGAGCAAAAAATATTGAATGGAGGTTAAAATTATCGCCAGATTAAACATATGGTACTGTATACAGTAGCGCTGCGTGTCTGCTTTCACCAAGAGACTATAGACCTCTCGGTCTAAACAGCGGTCCAAGTCTCTTGGTTCGGAATTACTTTTCCATCTGCTGCGTTGCTAAATCGGGTAGAGGAAGTACCTAAGGAAGACTAGAGTGACGACAGGAGGTGAGGGAGTGGGTGAGCGATGGCGTCCTGTGCATGTGAGAAATATGCTGCAGTTGTTGTCCTCGATCTCCATCCTGTTGACTTGGAATTGTATAAAAATTTCATCATCAAACCAGAAGAATGAATTTTATGTTTCTAAACAGACATTATATGCCTATACTTGCACGCATTTACAGTATGTTCAAAGATTTATCCTTCTATTTTTCACTTGCCTTTCTGAATAGATACTTAAAAATATTCACTTACAAAAAAGACTTTGTTTCAAACTTAAATCTTGTTAAAAGAATTTAAATTGCACTGCACATTCCTAAAGAGAATAGTTAATAGCTATCTTTAAGGCATTAAGCCACCCCACTACAATTCTGCAGCACAGAGAATGTTTTTCTTACTATCCTGAGCCAGGCTTGTAGGCATTCCTTAGCAATCCGTGTCCAGGAGGAAATGCCGCTGGAATCGGCGGTCAACATACTCACAGCTGCACGGTGAATAGGAGCCTGTTGTATCTAGACTTTACCTGAACTCACAGTGTTAGCCTGACTCCTAACTCAAACCTACTCTAACATTTGTAGCTGAAATCGAGTTGTAGGTTGAGGATCGAGAATTAGATACGGTATGCTAATAATGAAATAAAAAACAAGGCAAACACAACACTAAACCAAACTCTTAACAAACTTTAGTAGCAGGTAGTTGAAGTGCCTTGCAGTTTTCAATTCAATTGTTTTTTATTTTATTTTGCTGTGTTATAACCTGAAACTGAAATGGCCTTCATGGTGATTTTTTTAGTATTAAATTTACACAATATGTCTAACATCTAAAGGTGACACAAAGGTTAATTAACCTTACCAGAAATTTTTATGTTTTTAAGAATACATTCCCTGTATAATCCCATAGTATAATGGCATACTGTAGGAGAAGTAGGAGAACAAATCACTTAACTAAAGGAGGAAATTATCCCTTCTGATATGTTAAGGGTTTTCACATCAGAGCCCTGGCATTGTTTCAGAGAACACTTGACCCCAAAGTCTGGTTAATTTGGATCAGTGAGAAAGCAAGCGTTCCATGCTCGGGAACTGTTACTGTTGGAAAGGATGGTCCTGAGAAAAATGCATCATACTCAAATCAGATATTGCAGCCATTAAACGAAACGCAAGTAGATCGCTGTTTAAACGTGAGGTCATTAATTTGTGTGCGTGTGTAGCTTGGCCAATTTCCTTCTCTGACTTGTACAGCTGATGATCTATGAAGGCATGTGAGAACGTTATTCGTGACATTTTTCCAGAAATATTAATAATATTAGGCATTGTGTGAAGGTTAATGTCCTTGTTTTCTTCTTCTAGTGTTTAATGTTAGCTCACAAATCAAGTACTGCCACCTGCTGTACTGGAGCAAGTGCGCCCGAGAACGGTGTGCAAAAAACAATGTGAACGCTGTCCAGTGGGGAAGTGGTGAGAGGAGAGTAACCGTTACTGGGTGATGTGAAAACGCCCGTTCAATGTTCTTGTATTCAGAGCAAACAGATGTTCCTCGATGGCGGCAATTTAAAGACCGATTTATACCTTTAAATACATTTTTGCTTAGAAATACAGACTTTTGGACCACCCTGTATCACGCATTTAATGGATTCAGGATAAGATCATACTACAGTTTTGGTAGGTACTTTGAGACAGCTAAAAACAGGTAAGCATTACTCTATGCACTTTGTTTAAGCAGAACTGAAGGCTTATGTGCCACACAACAAAAAGGACAGAAAAAAAAACCACACAGAACTTTTTTTGTGTGCTGTTTGCCCATTGTACACTTAACTTTTGTTTGGGGAATGATGTCAGTGTAGAGAATGCTAACACAGGGCTACATATCACATTTCCACCCCAGAACGTCTCACTGGAAATGGAGGATCTTTGCATAAGACAACACACAAAAGAGAATTTTCCACGTTCTTCTCCCTGTGGGACATTCAGCCTGTTAGCAGTAAACCATACAGCTATAGGCTCAGATCTCCTGTGTCGTTTTTTTTTTTTTTGTCATCCAGAATACACCCTAAACAAATGTGCATCCATTCTTAAATTCACACACCCGTCCATACGTCAGGATCAAAAGGATTTTTCGATTTTGCAGGATAAAAGAAGCTCTTAAAAAGAAACACTGCTTCAGTGAGCGTTACGATAACACTGAGCTGCTCCAAAGCTCCAGAAAGCAGGTCTAAAGTGAGGAATAGTTTCAGAAATCCCCAGCGTTCATCGCCAGAGGGATTTGAGCGAGACCTAGTCGGTCTAACAGGCCACACACACGGCCACGGCCTTCAAACACACACCTGCATAGTTTCATTATTCGATATGCGCTTTCACATACATACAGACACTCATACATGCTATGTCCAATACAGTTACACCTGTGTGGTACTGAGATAGTTTAAACACCTGCACACACATCCACACACACACACATTCAGCATAATACTAGATACATCATTCACCAGACTAAATCTCTTCAGCTTGTCAACACCTGGTCATCTTTTTCCACGAGTAACGAAATGATTATTCATGTTTAAAACCATATGTATAAGGGAATCTCATGACTAGTCACAATTATAATTTCTTGTCATATTTGTCACACATTGTAAGAACTGAGATCATCAAGCAAACATAAATACAAT